>CM059435.1:113473570-113622126 GCA_030390025.1 Squalus acanthias
GTTCAAATGCTCACCCAAAACACTGACTGGAAATAGTAACGAGAACAGACACAAGTACACATTGTGAGGTGAACCCTGTTCGCCACCCCCTGCCAACAGGGACAAGCTTTGCCGATGTGTGTACAAGGTTCACTGTGAATATCAAGTGACACCCAAATCCCCATTCTTTTTTCTCTGAGATAACATGGAGCGTGTTTGATTGCCCTGGGGAGTCAGGGAGGAATTGTCCAGAGCTTTTCCTGAAATTGGCTGCAGAATTATTATTTTTTTTGTTACCCTCTCTAATGTTTCCTCTCATTGAGTTCGCATCACCGTAATAAGAACAAAGAACATAAGAAATAGGAGCAGGAATGGGCCACTTGGCCCCTCGAGCCTGCTCCGCCATTCAATAAGATCACGGCTGATCTTGGGCTCAAAGACACTTCCCTGCCGGCTCCACATAACCCTTCACTCCCTTATCTTGTAAAAATCTGTCTATCTCCACCTTAAATGTATTCAATGACCCAGCCTCCACAGCTCTCTGGGGCAGAGAATTCCACAGATTTACGACCCTCTGAGAGAAGAAATTCCTCCTCATCTCAGTTCTAAAAGGGCGACCCCTTATTCTGAGACTGTGCCCCCGAGTTCTAGATTTCCCCACGAGGGGAAACATTCTCTCTGCATTGACCTTGTCGAGCCCCCTCAGTATCTTATATGTTTCAATAAGATCAATGGATAGAGGCAACACCGTTGGGCCTGATGGTCTTTTGTAGCCCTTCTTTTAATGCATCATTTATTGCGAGACTTCATCGAAACAAGATGGGTTGCTTCACTCCTTACACCTCACTAAAATCATACAGCAGAAGATGAAGCCATTCGGCCCATCGTTCCTGTGCTGTCTTTTTGAAAAAAAGAGAGTTAGTCCCCCTCCTCCCCCCTGCTCTTTCCCCACAGCCCTGCAAATTTTTTTCCTTTCGAGTATTTATCCAATTCCCTTTTGAAAGTTACTATTGAATCTGCTTCCACCGCCCTTTCAGGCAGCGCATTCCAGATCACAACAACTCGCTGCGTTAAAAAAAATTCTCCTCATCTCCCCCTCTGGTTCTTTTGCCAATCATCTTAAATCTGCGTCCTCTGCTTACCGACCCACCTGCCAGTGGAAACAGTTTCTCCTCATTTACTCTTCTCAAAACCCCTCATCACTTTTGAACACCTTTTGTCATTAGCTGGGGTAACTTGTGATTCAAATCAGTTTCTAAGCAGCACTTTTTAAAAATAGGTTTATGGGTTTTGACATCGTGATTACTAAACCATGAATACACCTCCCTAGATTGCTTAAAATACCCCGCCAATCTACTTTTTATTTATCCCAAACTGCTCTTTAATTGAGGTCATGCAGTGTATGGTTGACTGAGCAGCACAAATTGCCACAACATGCTTGGATTTAAGGTTTTGGGGCGTTAGAGACGGCTCTCGTTTATTTTCAGTAAACGCTAAGATACCAATCGTCGAGCTGTTGGCGATTACAATGAATAGAATGACATGTCATACTTCTGATGTTTTAGTGGTTTGCTGATGTGTACGCAACGAACTGGAGATAACGTTACATTTTTGATCAAGAAGATTGCATTTGAAAGTTAGACACGATTCTTTATAAACACTAAAAAAGCAAACTGAAGCCTCAGAGAGGTCTATTGTTAGAGAATTAAATCAGGCATTCAAAGCTGTCAATACACGTACTTATACTCTGCACCAACTGTCTGTTCTTTCACTCTATTAGTTTCAGAGGGGCAAGCTATAGCATGTTATAATTCTTGAAACCCACATCCAATGGCTCCATGGTGAAGTCCATTGGTGCAGACATTGCATCGGATCGATGATAGATGATCCTTTCCTCACCCTTAGCTTACAATCTCTCTTTCCCTTAACTCTCTTCTCCTCTTCTTCCCAAATACACCAGCCTATGCATTCACCCTCCTCCCAGTGCTGAAATTAAGACTCACTGCACCGTCTCCAACTCTTAACTCGTACACATTCAGGGGCTCAAAACTGTGGACCTCCAGATGTCCTTCACTCTTGTCTCCTTCCGACAATCCAAGCATGATATCACCCAGCCATTGGTCCTTGATCTATCTCATCTTCTCTCCTACTCTTTTCAACCTTGGTGGTGACATGCACAATGGGCCTTGACCCTTCCAAAAAGTGTTTGAAAACATTGAGGTAAGTTGTACTGTTTCCACATTTTTTTTTCATTTCGTACCTCCCCTCCCCACCGCCCCCACCTCCCCATTAAACCAATCCCTAGAGAGTGGGCAGCCCAGCTGCCTTCAGGCCTCTTCCTACGTTGCTGTTGAGATGTGCTGCTGGAATGTATGTGAAAATGGCCCAGGTTGAGTCTCCTTCCAGTGTCCCCTCTGCTCTTGTGCAGAACTCTTGTCTCAGTTGTATCTTGCTATGTCTTTGATGTGGTGCCTTCCTAGCTGACCTGGTTGTTTCTCTGCCGAGGTGTGATGAAAGGCAGTCAGATAGATTAACTGTAGTCGTCTGAGATTGTACGCTACACAGGCATTGTTCTCTGTCAATATATGCTTTGCCGATTCGTATTCCTTCACTTCACCTGACGAAGGGGCAGCAGCTCCGAAAGCTTGTGATTTCAAATAAAACTGTTGGACTATAACCTGGTGTTGTGCGACTTCTCACTCTTGTGCAGAAGGATCTTGCCTAAACCTCTTTGTGACAGCTTGGCTCCGACGAGACACCCATTGTACAGCAGGCACCTCAAAGCACTGGAGAGGTGCCACCAACGCTGCCTCCGCAATATCCTGCAAATCCATTGGCAGGATAGGCGCACCAACGTCGGTGTTCTCGCTCAGGCCAACATCCTCAGCATCGAAGCTTTGACCACGCTTCATCAGCTCCGATGGACGGGCCACATCGTCCGCATGCCTGATACGAGACTCCCAAAACAAGCGCTGTACTCGGAGCTCCGAGACGGCAAGAGAACCCCAGGTGGGCAGAGGATACGCTTCAAGGACACCCTCAAAGCCTCCTTGGAAAAAGTGCAACATCCCCTCCGACACCTGGGAATCCCTGGCCCAAGACCGCACAAAGTGGAGGAGAAGCATCCGGGAAGGCGCCGAACACCTCGAGTCTCTTCGCCGGGAGCAAGCGGAAGCCTAGCGCAAACAGCGGAAGGAGCGCACGTCAACCCAAGCACCCCACCCACCCGCCCCTTCAACCACCGTCTGCCCCAACCTGTGACAGAGACTGTAGGTCCCGCATTGGACTCATCAGTCACCTGAGAACTCATTTTTAGTGTGGAAGCAAGTCAGCCTCGGTTCCGAGGGACTGCCTAAGAAGAAGATGATTGTTTGGATAACCACAGAGCCAAACCCACATCTAATGGCTTGACAGTGACGTCCACTGGGACAGACATTGCATCAGTCCTCTCCAGTGACAACACAGAACATGGATACTCAGACCTCAAAGCACATTGAATCAAAAGCAGCTCAATTAATGGCTTAATAATGGAGGCTGACTCTCTAAAATGATCTCATAGTGGTCTGTAACTATAGAGGGTGGTGTGTTGTGCTTCATCACTTTGATGATTCAGCACTTCGACTTTGGGTGCAAGAGGTTATTTAAGGCAGACAGACATGACGTGGTAACTCCAGATACCCCCGGGATTAATGTTATAATAGTCATATTGGAGAGAAAATGACTCTCCCCTTCAGATACAAATGAAAAAAAAAACATTGGAAGCTTGCCATTGTGAAATAGATCCACCACGACTTTTATTCAGAAATATATCCACTATGATTTTTATTCAGTATGTAAAGAGCAGGCTTTGCTGAGAGTTTGAAACGTTACCAAACAGGATTGAATGCAGTTAGTTATAGAGGAAAGCACATTTTCAGATTAACACCTCTCTCTCTCTCTCTCCCTTGACCTCGGGCGGTCTGCCCAGTGAGAAAGTTGGTCTAACCTGGACTGCTGATTAGCTCAGTAAACGCTGCAAAAAACTCTTGAGAAATTCTTTGTAGCAACACGGAGACCTTTTGACCCGAGCGAGAAGCCAAGGAGAATGCCAGCTGCCACGGCCAATGATTTACGTCAGCATCGGAAACAGGTCAAAGATTTCAACCAACTTCCAGCAATTTCAGTGAGGAATAAGCCCTATAATTTCCTTGTTCCGCAGCCTTGTTTCTTAAGAGATTGTCTGCTGGAAATCAAAGTGCTCTTGCCTCCTGATTCATCTGGTTAGTTTGAGCCCGATCACCAATTTAACATAAAACCAACAAAGCTGACTAAAAATAGCAAAAGGATGTGAGCACGACTGAAAGTGGACCCTATTTCATCGAATCACACACCACAAATGGGAGGCCATTCGGCCCATCGTGCCTGTGCCGGCTCTTTGAAAGAGCTCTCCAATTAGTCCCACTCCTCCCCCTGCTCTTTCCCCATAGCCCTGCAATTTTTTCCATTTCAAGTATTTATCCAATTCCCTTTTGAAAGTTACTGTTGAATCTGCTTCCACCGCCCTTTCGGGCAGCGCATTCCAGATCACAACAACTCGCTGCGTAAAAAAAATGCTCCTCATCTCCCGCCTGGATATTTTGCCAATTATCTTAAATCGGTGTCCCCTGGTTACCGACCCTCCTTATTTACTCTATCAAAACCTTCATAATTTTGAATTTAATTCAGTGCACTACAATCCAGTTACTCAGAAGCCGTGTTAATGCATTGAACTGTTTGGAGACATTGGATCAGTCTTGTTCGAGCTGGCAATCATTTGGTTACCGCACAATACAGAGAATTATTTTTGGAGTTACAGGGGTCAATTTTAACCTACCCCGCCCCTCGGGAAACTGACGGGGTCGGGTGCAACGCTGGTTTCACACCCCGCCCGATTTTGGTCACCATTGAAGTCAGTGGAGAGCAATATTGGGCAGGGTGTTCCACCCCATCCCGTGGGTTTCCCACCCAATGAGTTAGGCTACAATTACTCCCATCAAGTAAGCTGCAAAAGGACTGGGCTCACGGAGAAGATGGTGTCATGTTTCACCCCTGGTCTTTATTGAGTTAAAAATGAGAAGTCGCACAACACCAGGTTATAGTCCAACAGTTTTATTTGAAATCACGAGCTTTCGGAGCGCTGCTCCTTCGTCAGGTAAAGTGTAGGTGATCTTAGTCAATGCAGAAATGTGGGGGTGGGGGAGCCCTACAGTAAAGTGCAGTAGCATAGTGGTTATGTTACTGAACTAGTAATCCAGAGTCCTGGGCTAATGATCCGAGCAACGTGAGTTCATATCCTGCCACGGCAGCTGGGGAATTTAAATTCTGTTAATTTAGTAAAAGAAAAATCTGCAATAAAAAGCTGGTATCAGTAATGGTGACCATGAAATTACCGGATTGTCGTAGGCACAGGCCGGGATTGCACGTTGGGGAATTCTGCACCCACTGTCTGGGATTTTCCTGTATATGCTCCCCACTGGCACCAGGAGTCCTGGGGTGGGTGTGTACTGTAAATTCTCATATATAATGAATAGCGATGGATTAAGGAGAACTGAGCAGTAAACAGCACCATGGACTCAATTTATCAGCAGGCTACAATCTTTAACGCTTCTCATTTTCTCTGTGCCCTCCCCCTAGCTCCACAACCAACCCCGTCCGAGATCTCTGCACTCCTCCAATTCTGGTCTCTTGAGCATTCCTGATTATAATCGCTCAACCATTGGCAGCCATGGCTTCAGCTGCCTGGGCCCTAAGCTCTGGAATTCCCTCCCTAAACCTCTCCACCTCGCTACCTCTCTCTCCTCCTTTTAAGACGCTCCTTAAAACTCTTTGACCAAGCCTTTGGTCACCTGTCCTAATATCTCCTTATGTGGATCGGTGTCAAATTTGTTGTCTTAAAATACCCCTGTGCAGCGCCTTGGGACGTTTTACTACGTTAAAGGTGCTATATAAATACAAGTTGTTGTTGTAGTATAATGCTCCTGTGAAACGCTTTGGGACGTTTTACAACAAGTTGTTGTTGTTGTTGGTGTTGGTACAGATGAATCTTCAGCGTAACGTTTGAAGGAAGCCCTCCGCTTCAGGTGTTGCCTTGTCAGCTTAGCACAAAAACTTCATTTCAATAAGCCATGAATCGAGTACAGACTACGCACCAGAATCCTTTATCCCCTTTCAGTGTCACCCTCGTGTCTGAGGTTAGATGGCCTTGTGCCAACGTTGCTTGCCAGGAGCTGCTGCTACTGCCAGTCTGCCCAGTTCATCATCTTGCCCCACTGCCTTTTCCTTTTGACCTGGTGGCCTTTGACCTTTCATGCCTTCTACCATGGTCGCCTTTCCCTCGACAGTCTCCTCCCCAAAGTACTGGAGTTTCCCTTTCTTTATTACATCGAGGATTGTTCTCCCATTTCATAACCTTTCAAGTCCCTCATTGATTACTGGGGATCTTTCTATATCCCTGCATCCCAAAGGCTTGCTACATTTCAGTATCCCTCTTTTTCCGTGACCATACTTTGCATCTGTACAGACCTAGTGGCCGAATCATGGTTCCAAGCAGTCTGCTTGCTCTGTAAAATGTGCATGTATCCTTCCAAATCTTGCTCACCCTTTCAGCTGCCTCATCTCACTCGGGATTAAATGCCTTCTGAGCATTTCCTGTGCTCTGTGACCCAGGATCCTAAATAGCATTATCTGCTGACTTGTTACATAAAAATTTAAATCGAATCTTACAGCAAACAGGCCATTCGGCCCAACAGGGCTATGCCAGCGTTTATGCTTTGGCGCATTAGGGGGCGCTGTTCTGAAATTGGGGTTGAGGCAAGTTGGGGCAGAGTAGATGGAGCTTTACATAGCATTACATAGACTGTACAGCACAGAAACAGGCCATTCGAGCCAGCAGGTCCATGCCGGTCTTTATGCTCCACACGCGCCTCCTCCCACCTTACTTCATCTAACCCCATCAACATATCCTTCTATTCCTTTCCTCCTCATGTGTTTATCTAGCTTCCCCTTAAATGCATCTATGCTATTCACCTCAACCACTCCCTGTGATAGCGAGTTCCACATTCTAACCATTCACTGAGTAAAGAAGTATATCCTGAATTCCTTATTGGATTTATTAGTGACTATCTTATATTTATGACACCTAGTTTTTGGACTCTTCCACCAGTGGAAACATCTTCTGACGTCTACCCTATCGAACCCCTTCATAACTTTAAAGACTTCTATCAGCTCACCCCTCAGCCTTCTCTTTTCTAGATCTGTTCGACCATCTCTGCACTCATTTGTATGATCACGCTTGCTGATCCTTTGCTGCATACCTTTGTTTTCTTGTCGTTCACATTATATCTATAATAGCTGCTTATGCTGGCATGTCTGCCCACGAGTTCTATCTTGTTTTCAGCTCGGAGTTCAGCATCATCTGCATACCTCAAGCTTATTAAACTTGCTGTTTCTGTCTTGTAATTAGAAAAAAGAAAGATGATTACAGGAAAGATGTGATTGCACTAGACAGGGTACAGAGGAGATTTACCAGGATGTTGCCAGAACAGGAGAATTTTAGCTATGAGGAAAGATTGGACAGGCTGGGGTTGCTTTCTTTGGAACAGAGGAGGCTGAGGGAAGATTTAATTGAGGTGTATAAAATTATGAGGGGCCTAGTTAAAGTGGATAGGAAGGACCTATTTCCCTTAGCAGAGAGGTCAATAACCAGGGGGGCACAGATTTAAAGTAATTGGTAGGAGGATTAGAGGGGAGTTGAGAATAACTTTTTCCACCCAGAGGGTGGTGGGGGTCTGGAACTCACTGCCTGAAAGGGTGGTAGAGGCAGAGACCCTCATCACATTTAAAAAGTACTTGGATATGCGCTTGAAGTGCCGTAACCTACAAGGCTACAGAACAAGAGCTGGAAAGTGGGATTAGGCTGGGATAGCTCATTTTCGGCTGGCACAGACACGATGGGCCGAATGGCCTTCTTCTGTGTCATAAATTTCTATAATTCTATGATTCTACTTGCATTTCTATAGCGCCTTTCATAACCTCAGGACGTCCCAAAGCACTTTACAGCCAATGAAGTAATTTTGAAGTGTAGTCACTGTTGTATTGTAGGAAACATGGCAGCCAATTTGCGCACAGCAAGCTCCCACAAACAGCAATGAAATAAGTGACCAGATCATCTGTTTTTAGGTCTTGGTTGAGGGATGAATGTTGGCCAGGACACCGGGGCCAACTCCCTTGCTCTTCTTCAAAATAGTGCTGCGGGATTGTTTATGTCCACCTTAGAGGGCAGACGGGGCCTCGGTTTAACATCTCATCTGAGAGACAGCACCTCTGTCAGTGCTGCACTCCCTCAGTACTGCACTGAAGCGCCAGCCTAGATCACAAGCACCGAACAGATACCGGAATCCAGGTGGTATAAAAATACTGTCCAGCACAGCGCCAGAGCAGCTATAGCTACAGTCACTTCTCAACCCCACCCGTTGCGGCCTAGGACAAATGATATCCACAATGCGCACTGCGCTGCCATCTTGTCCTTCTGGTTACTCTATGATTTAGCGCACACAGGTACAGTGAGCTAACGCAGAGTAACACTAAGATAAATGAACCCGTATTCACACTCATGTCAGCAGCATTATGGATACCAGAAAAAAGAAAAGCATGCAGGACATCCTGAAGCACTTCACAGCCAATGAATCATTTTCTGAAGGACAGACACTTCTTTTGTAGGTAAATGTGGCAGTTAATTTACACACAGCTGAGGTCCCACAAACAGTAAGGAGATAAACGACCAGTTCATCGGTTTTGCTGGTGTTGGTTATGGGATGCATGTTGCTCAGGGCACCAGGAGAATTCCTTACTCTTCTTCAAAAAGTCTGGTTTGATTTTTTTTTTACATCCACCTGAACAGGTAGATTGGGGGCCTCCATTTCACATCTCACCCAAAAGACAACGCCTCCAACAATGCGGCACTCCCTCAGTAACGTGCTGAAGTGTCATGAAGTAAGTCAGCGACACACGAGCAGAACTTGAACCGCAACCTTCTGACTTAGAGGCAATGGTCCTGCCATTCAGCCACTCTGGCACAAAGTGAAAATATGCTCTCTTACAGTCAGTGTGTTTACACCACACTGTCATTCATTCTCCACTCCACCATCCCGCCCTCCCCTGCCTCCACTACTTAGGGTCAGTGGTGTCACACTGTCAGTTTTATATTGCACCATATACAGCTTGATACGACACCACTGTTGGTATTACTATATCCTGTTTTCTTTGTGTTCATCAAAGCTGAGGGCTATTAGAGCTAGTGGCAGTATCAAGCACCCCCCAATAATAGCACAGCCAGATGCAGAGTGGGGCTCTTCTCTCTACAAAAGAGAAGGCTGAGGGGTGACCTGATTGAGATCTTTAAAATTATTAAGTGGTTCGATAGGGTTGACGTAGAGAAGATGTTTCATAAGAAACATAAGAACATAAGACGTAGGAGCAGGATTGGTCATTTGGCCCCTCGAGCCTGCTCCGCCATTCAATAAGATCATGGCTGATCTGATCTTGGCCTCAACTCCACTTCCCTGCCCGCTCCCCATAACCCTTCACTCCCTTACCTTTCAAAAATCTGTCTATCTCCACCTTAAATATATTCAATGACCCAGCCTCCACAGCTCTCTGGGGAAGAGAATTCCAAAGATTCACGACCCTCTGAGAGAAGAAATTCCTCCTCATTTCCGTTTTAAAAGGGTGCCCCCTTATTCTGAAATTATGCCCCCGAGTTCTAGATTCCCCCACGAGGGGAAACATCTCTCTGCATCTACCCGGTCAAGCCCCTTCAGAATCTTATGTGTTTCAATAAGATCACCTCACATTCTTCTAAACTCCAATGAGTATAGGCCCAACCTGCTCAACTTTTCTTCATAAGACAACCCCTTCATCTCCGGAATCAACCTCGTGAACCTTCTCTGAACTGCCTCCAATGCAAGTATATCCCTCCTTAAATAAGGAGACCAAAACTGTATGCAGTACTCCAGGTGTGGTCTCACCAACGCCCTGTACAGTTGTAACAGGACTTCCCTACTTTTATACTCCATTCCCTTTGCAATAAAGGCCAACACTCCATTTGCCTTCCTAATTACTTGCTGTACCTGCATGCTAACTTTTTGTGATTCATGTACATGGACCGCTTGTGGGGGAGACCAAAACTAGAAGCCATGAATATCAGATAGTCACTAATAAATCGAATAGGAAATTAAGGAGAAACTCCTTTACTAGCATTGTGAGGTCAGGCGGAGCAGGCGTAGAGAAGATGTTTCCCCTTGTGGCCGAGTCCAAAACTAGGGGCTACAACTATAAGATAATCACCAAAAAATCCAATAGGGAATTCAGGAGAAACTTCTTTACCCAGAGAGTGGTGAGAATGTGGAACTCGCTACCACAGGGAGTGGTCGAGGTGAATAGCATAGATCCATTTAAGGGGAAGCTAGATAAACACATGAGGGAGAAAGGAATAGAGGGATATGCCGATAGGGTGAGATGAAGTAGGGTGGGAGGAGGCTCGTGTGGAGCATAAATGCCGGCACAGACCAGTTGGGACGAATGGCCTGTTTCCGTGCTCTACATTCTGTGTGATTCTATGTAAAGCTCCACCGACTCTACCACACCAACTTGCCCCAAACCCAATTTCAGAACAGCGCCCCCCCTACTGCGCCAATGTAGCATTTACCATTTCCCATACCAACCATCCTGTAACTGCTGTGAGTGAGACTGCCAATTAGTGCCAAATAAGGGACAGTTTTGTGGTGTACACCAATGACAACTAGGAACTGGATTGAGACTGTTCAAATTTATTTCGGGTCTATAGACCCTTACTTGCCAATTGACAAATGAGACTGTCACCCCGTCAGTCTGGGCTGGTGTAGAAACCAGATCCCAAAGTAAAGAAATAAAAAAGACTTGCATTTATATAGCGCCTTTCACGACCACCAGACGTGCCAAAGTGCTTTACAGCCAATGAAGTACTTTTATGAAGTGTAGTCACTGTTGCAATGTAGGAAACGCGGCAGCTAATTTGCACACAGCAAGCTCCCACAAACAGCAATGTGATAATGACCAGATCATCTGTTTTTTACTGATGTTGATTGAGGGATAAATATTGGCCAGGACACCAGGGATAACTCCCCTGCTCTTCTTCACAATAATGCCGTAGGATCTTTTACATCCACCTGAAAGGGCAATGTCTCAGACCGAAAGACGGCACCTCCGACAGTGCAGCATTCCCTCAGCACTGCACTGGAGTGTCAGCTGAGATTTTTGTGCTCAAGTCTCTCTGGAGTGGGACTTGACCCACAACCTTCTGACTCAGAGCATGAGGGTGCTACTCACTGAGCCACAGCTGACAAATATTGCTACAGCTTAATAAGGATTGTGAAAGAGGAAAATGTTTTAAGGATAGCACTCGGTATAAAGCTGCAAATAAACTGTAGTTAAAATGTCTGAAAGGGGAACTCCAGCACAATGTTTTAACAGGATCAAATTCAGTAATCCAGTGTTAGTACAAAGCTCCAAGATGTGTCACATTCCCTACATTTAAGACTACGATGATCTAATTCTACCCAGCAGATGACTAATTAGCTCCTTATCCCCAAGTGCTTTATGCTCAAAGGCCAAGATATGCCCCTGTTAGGAATACAGTGGAGCGAGTGAATGCAACTGAGGTCTGGGATGGTTTGTGTACTCCTCAAGCACTCCCTATACTTGTGAACTTATAAACGGCAGCTCATACAAGGCTGTTAAAAAGGGGAATGAAGCGGCAATCTGTCCCAACTGATTATCAACAGAAATGTCTCAGGATGTCCTTAAGCAATATTAGTTATCCATATTGCTGCAATCTAAACCGTTGCTGTACAATAAAGTGATGTGCTGTCAGTACGACCTCCTCACAGACTCAAGCAACAATTTGCGTTCTCACTCAGTGTGACTCAAGTCTTCCTCCATCATCAGCAACAACTTGCATTTATATAGCGCCGTTACCACAATAGCAACAGCTTACATGTTATATGTCAGCTGTGGCTCAGTGGGTAGCACTCTTGCCTCTGAGACAGGAAGGTTGTGGGGTCAAGTCCCACTCGCAGAGACTTAAGCACAAAAATCTCAGCTGACACTCCCAGTGCAGTGCTGAGGGGGTGCTGCACCGTCGGAGGTGCCGTCTTTCGGATGAGACGTTTAACCGAGGCCCCGTCTGCTCTCTCAGGTGGATGTAAAATATCCCACGGCTATTATTTCGAAGAAGAGCAGGGGAGTTTTCCCCCGGTGTCCTGGGCCAGTATTTATCCCTCAATCAACATCACTAAAAAACAGATTATCTGGTCATTATCACATTGCTGTTTGTGGGAGCTTGCTGTACGCAAATTAGCTGCCGCGTTTCCTACATTACAACAGTACTACAGTTCACAAAGTACTTCATTGGCTGTAAAGCGCTTTAGGACGTCCTGAGGCCGTGAAAGGCGCTATAGAAATGCAAGTCTTTCTTTCTTTTTGTATACCACCTTTACAACAACAACAGCAACACATTTACTACAACAAAAACAACAACTTGTATTTATATGCCATCTTGAATGTAAAGGCACTTTACAGAGGAAGATATGAGCCTTTAATGGGGGAGTCAAGGGAGGTGACCGCAGACTTGGTGGAAGAGATGGCAGTTTAAGGAGTCTTTTAAAGGCGGAGATGTTGATGGATTTAGGGAAGGAGTTCCAGAGAGTAGGACCAACACAGTCGAAAACTGTAAGAACAATGGGGGAGCAGAGGTGTACAAAGGCAGAACCCTAGGACAGGAGTTTGTGGGAGAATCTGGAGTACTGCGTTCAGGAAGCACTTCTTCACACAATTGGTAGTAGAAAAGTCTGTGGATGCGGGGGGACACTTGGAGCTTTCAAGACTGAGATCGACAGATTTTGGTTGGGTAAGGGTATCAAGGGAGATGGGGCAAAGGTGGGTAAATGGAGTTGAGGTGCTGATCAGCTGTGATCTAACTGAATGGAGGATACAGGCTCAAGGGGCTGAATGGCCTCCTCCTGCTCCTATTGTTCGTATGCTCCTAGATGGTGGAGTAGAGGAGGACAAGGCCATGAGGGATTTATGGATGATGGCAAGGACTTTAAATTCTATGTTTTGGAGACAGGGAGCCAGTGTAGGTCAGGGAGGACATGGTTGATGGGGCAGCAAAACTTGGTTTGGGTCAGGATGCAGGTGGTGGAGTTCTGGACGAGTTGAATTTTATGGAGGGTGAAGGTCGGGAGGTCAGAGAACAGAATATTGGAAAAATCGAGTCGAGAGGTGAGAAAATCATGGATAAGGGTTTCAGCGGTGGTGCAGTGAGGTAGGAGTGGAAGAGGTTTGTGTTGCTACGGGTGACGTAAGCAATCGTGATGATGGATAAGATATGGGGTTTGAAACTATGGATCGAAAAATGGTACCGAGTTTGCACAATCTTCATATTTGGAAACTACTTAGCTATGGTACTAAAAGCTCGAGGAACGGCATCTCAGCCTTCAATTAGACACTTTACAGCCTTTCAGACTCAACATTCAGTTCAACAATTCCTGACCTCATTTTTCAGATGGCAGCTGTTGATGATTCAGCCATTCCCACTTACACCTCTTCTAGACCCATCTTTTGTATCTTTACTTGTCCCATTACCATCTTATTTTACCTCACACCATCAACCCTTTTGTCATTGAATCTTTCCTGCCTTCCACCCTAAAAAGAAAGACTTGCATTTCTATAGCGCCTTTCACGACCACCGGACGTCACAAAGCGCTTTACAGCCAATGAAGTACTTTTTGAAGTGTAGTCACTGTTGCATTGTAGGAAACGTGGCAGCCAATTTGCGCACAGCAAGCTCCCACAAACAGCGATGTGATAATGACCAGATCATTTGTTTTTTGTTATGTTGATTGAGAGTTAAATACTGGCCCAGGACACCGGGGATAACTGCCTTGCTCTTCTTCGAAATAGTGCCATGGGATCTTTGACGCCCACCTGAGAGAGCAGACGGGGCCTCAGTTTAACGTCTCATCCGAAAGATGGTACCTACGACAGTGCAGCACTCCCTCAGTACTGCACTGAAGTGTCAGCCAAGATGTACGTGCTCAAGTCCCTGGAGTGGGACTCGAACCCACAACCTGCTGACTCAGAGGCGAGTGTGCTACCCACTGACCTTTCCTTTTGTTCTTTCCTCCCCTCCCCCCTTTCCCTGCCCCTGCACTTGCTTAAAACCTGTTATATCGCGAACTTTTCCAGTTCTGACGAAGGGTCACAGACCTGAAACATTAACTCTGTTTCTCTCTCCACGGATGCTGCCCGACCCGCTGAGTGTTTCCAGCATTTTCTGTTTTTATTTCGGGTTTCCAGCATCCGCAGTATTTGGCTTTTGTGCGAAAAACAAATTGGCTTTTATGCTCTATTTTCCAATTAGTACAATACTGTGTGCACTTAAAACTAAGGTGTCAGCCGTGGCTCAGGATAGCACTCTCGCCTCTGAGTCAGCAGGTTGTGGGTTCGTGTCCCACTCCAGAGACTTGAGCACATAATCCAGGCTGACACTCCGGTGCAGTGCTGAGGCAGTGCTGCACTGTTGGAGGTGCCGGCTTTCAGCTGAGACTAAACTGAGACGTAAAAGAGCTCACGGCACTATTCGATGAAGAGCAGGGGGGGGGTTCTCCCTGGCGTCCTGGTCAATATTTATCCCTCAACCAACATCGCTAAAATGAGATTATCTGGTCATTATCACATTGCTGTTTGTGGGATCTTGCTGTGAGCAATTTGCCTGCTGCGTTTCCTACATTACAACAGTGACTACATTTCAAAAGTACCTCATTGGCTGTAAAGCGCTTTGGGACAACCCGAGGTCATGAAAGGCACTATATCCATGCAAGTCTTTCTTTTAAAGGCAATGTTGTAAATCCTAATAGTCACCTTTTTGAAATGGGGAGGACACACCAGTGGATGAGGCACGATGCCTGAGCACAAACGCTTTGCATTCAGATGCCAAAGGCAGCTGCAGAGAATGCTCTACGACCTCTACTGTAGGTCAAAAAGGCAGAGCCATATCCTCGCACATACCTGGAATGGCAAAGAGTCGAAGGGAAGACAGATTGCCTCGTCGCAGATCGCGGAGGAGCAGACCACATATGCAATTCACTGAGCACCTTGTCTTCCAGTGTTTGTCCTGCTGTCTGGACACTGCCGGTAGAACTAAGGCTATCTCTCTGTGAGCCGGTGGGCTCACAACACAATGAGAAATTCTGCCTTAGTGAGTTGTTTGCAGCATTCCCCTTTTCTAACCGCTCACTGCCGGGACCCTCCAGACAAGCTGTAGCGTGCCTGTGATGGATGGCCAAACGGCCTGAAGTGGTGCGATTCATCTCTCCCTTGAAATGCTGGTGGTGCAAGCAACAATGCAGACTATCAACAAGGAACAACCTTCTTGCCACCCAGGCCATTGGAAAAGGGGAAAAAAAACCCTTCCATCACTGTAACAACAGCAACTTGCATTTATATAGAGCCTTTAACGCAGTAAAACGTCCCAGGGTGCTTCACAGGAGCGATTATCAAACAAAATTTGACACCGAGCCACTTGTGTTGTGTTACAGGGGGTCCGCGGAATTTTAATAACACGGAAGGGGGACCTCTGAGCAAAAAGGTTGAGAACCAACAACAACTTGTATTTATATAGCGCCTTTAACGTAGTAAAACGTCCCAAGGCGCTTCACAGGAGCGTTATAAGACAAAAAAATCTGACACTGAGCTACGTAAGGAGAAGTTAGGACAGGTGACCAAAAGCTTGGTCAAAGAGGTAGGTTTTAAGGAGTGGATTAAAGGAAGGAGAGAGAGGCGGAATTCCAGAGCTTAGGGCCCGGGCAGCTGAAGGCACGGCCGCCAATGGTGGAGCGACTGAAATCGGGTTAAAGCACGGCAAATATATATTTGAATCCCCGCATCACCGACTTACTTGTAGCAGCAACCCAAAAATACAGAGTCCAGTTTCAGAAATTTCTTCTGTGGCCACAAGCTGGTTTCAAAAATGATTTTGGTATTAATGACACTGACCCGTCGTGTATTTGATTTAAACCACCAGTCTTCTGGAGCCATAGACCCTCCCATTGCAAAGCTCCATTTCTCACAGCTCAGCAGCATTACACGCAAGGACAGCACAAATTTAATGCACTCTTGCTCTGCTCAGATGTTTCACTGGCGTTCAAGCCGGTTATATTTACAGGAACATTTGCTGGGGATTTCACTTTTTTTTTCCCCCAAAAGAAGCAGATTTATTAATAACTTTCAATGGGGAATCATAGGATTACACAGGATATACGGCACAGAAACAGGCCATTCGGCCCAACCAGTCCATGCCGGCGTTTATGCTCCACTCGAGCCTCCTCCCGTCTTTCCTCATCTAACTCCGTCAGCATAACCCTCTATTCCCTTCTCCCTCATATGCTTATCTAGCCTCCCCTTAAATGCATCTATACTATTCACTTCAACCACTCCCTGTGGTAGCGAGTTCCACATTCTCACCACTCTTTGGGTAAAGAAGTTTCTTCTGAATTCCCTATTTGATTTCTTGGTGACTATCTTATATTGATGGCCTCTAGTTATGCTCTTCCCCACAAGTGGAAACATTCTCTCTGTATCCACTCGATCAAAACCTTTCATAATTTTAAAGACCTCTATTAGGTCACCCCTCAGCCTTCTCTTTTCAAGAAAAAAGAGACCCAGCCTGGTCAACCTTTCCTGATAGGTGTGCCCTCGTATTTCTGGTATCAATCCTTGTAAATCTTCTCTGCACCCTCTCCAGAGCCTCTATATCCTTTTTATAATATGGCGACCAGAATTGCACACAGTTCTCCAAGTGTGGTCTAACCAAGGTTCGATACAATCGTATAGACACTTGAAAAAGAAAAATATGCAGGGCTATGAGGAAAGAGCAGGGAGAGTGGGACTAATTGGATCGCTCTTTCAAAGAGCCATCATAGGCACGATGGGCCGAATGGCCTCCTTCTGTGCTGCATGATAGCATGAACAATTGCTCAGTAATCTTTCTCATGGACTTTTTGCAACCTGAGAACAAAATGGCAGGTCGGCAGAACTTTCCAATGGACGATGTTGTTAAACGTGATAGGGTCAGTGAATGGGTAGGAGATCATGGGCTCTGCACCCACCACAGCCCTCCATGTGCTATTTACAAGTGCCATGCTCCACTGGAAGTGTGGGATCAGCTGTATAATATGAGACACTCATCCCAATCACGACACACCTGTGATGGGAATTCTCCGACACTTCTCAACACCAACAACAACTTATATTTATACAGCGCCTTTAACGTAATAACATTTCCCACGGCGCTTCACAGGAGTGTTATCAAAAAAAGAAAATTGACACCGAGCCACATAAGAGATATGAGGGCCGATGACCAAAAGCTTGGTCGAAGAGGTAGGTTTTAAGGAGCGTCTTAAAAGGAGAAAAGAGAAGTGGCGAGGCGGCGAGGTTTAGGGAGGGAATTCCAGAGTTTAGGACCTAGGCAGCTGAAGGCACAACTGTCAATGGTGGAGCGATTAAAATCGGGGATGTTCAAAAGGCCAGAATAGGCGGAGCGCAGAAGTTAATCTCAAGCAGGGCAATCGCCACTTAACTGGCATCAATAGTGAAAACTGTGGTAATCCAGTCGTGGACTGTTCTCAATACCACAAAGAAAATCGAGAAAATCCCAATTTACCCACAAGGGCCAACAGGAAGTAAGATTCCCATTAGAAGCAAAAAAAGTTGACTCATTTTGAATGGAGAAGCACCAAAACCATAACGGGAAGTTTATAAAGACAAATAACGTTTTCATTCATCACCAGTCAGGCTACATAGTCAACGCTCTATATAGCTCAACACGAAATATACTCCTGTAAACAGCTTCCAGCGAATAGGAGCATAAAAGTTACATCAATAGTGTTGTGCAGGATAACGAGTTTACCAAAGTTGACGCTTATGAAAACACAAATGTTTTCATTTGCCCTCAGGGCTATGAAGTCATAGGAGCAGGAGAAGGCCATTCGGCCATTCGAAGTTAGTCTGGTCACAATCCATGCACAGGTTACAGACCACATAAGCAGAAGCACAATTAGAATTTCTCCAGTCATGTAGGATCATATTGCAGAAATGCACTTTTTAACAGTCTGCTTATTACAACAAGTAGATGTAGTGCACAAGAGTCAAGCCTAGTTGGTTGAGTTCTGGACTGGGGTGGTGGGAGGGTGCGGCCAGAGTGTCCTGGGTTCCAACCATGGTAGGACTCACTCTGCTTTTCACTCCCCTGTGGTGGATAAAACAAGTGCCACATCTCAAGGCTTGGGGCGAGAGCAGGGCGCCGCAGGGTCTGTACGCAGTGTCTACCACACTGTCACAATTAACGTCTTCAGACACTCTTTCGGATGACACGTTAAACCAAGGCCCCGTCTGCTCTCTCAGGTGGGCATAAAAGATCTCACGGCCACTATTTCGAAGAAGTGCAGGGGAGTTCTCCCCGGTGTCCTGGGCCAATGTTTATCCCTCAATCAACATCACCAAAACAGATTATCTGGTCATTATCTTATTGCTGTTTGTGGGAGCTTGCTGTGCGCAAATTAGCTGCCGTATTGCCTACATTACAACAGTGACTACACTTCAAAAAGTGCTTCATTGGCTGTAAAGCGCTTTGTGACGTCCGGTGGTTGTGAAAGGCGCTATATAAATGCAAGTCTTTCTTTTCTCTTGGACGCTGCCAACTACCTGACACTACCATCTGGTGCCAATAGGTTAAGTCTCTCTTTCTGTGCAGGAGAGGTTCTTAATGGGTTGGCTGACATTGTAAACTCTGAAGCATGGCAATCATTTTTTTTTTTTTTAAATCTTTGCACTGTACTAAGAAAATTGCTCTTGTCTTTCCCAGAGGACAAGATGTTGGCTGGTGACGTTGATTGAGAAGTTACAGAATGATCTATAGTTTGTTTTTGTGGCGTGCACTTGTTAACCGTCTGTTTATTAGTTATAATGAAACGTGAGATTTTTGTTAAAATTCACCGTATTGTTTTTCAAGGTAGGGTTAAATGCATATGGGACTCATTGGGCTAATGAAACAGTGTATATATCACTATTAAAATCTGATGGGCAGTTAAAACACAGCTTGTCCATATGTGTCTTTGGTGGAGCTTTACTGTTATAAATTGAGGATCTTGTGCACAATCTAAAGTTTAGCAGCTGCACCTTTCAAGACAACCAGTTCAGATGAAAATGGTTACGCTACAGCCCTCTGAACTCGCCGTTCCTCCAATTCTGGCCTCTTGTGCCTCCCATCCACCCTTTGCCCCAATAGTGACAGCTGTGCCTTCAGCCGCCCAGGTCCCACGCACTGGAATTCCCTCCCTAAACCCCTCCGCCTCTCCACCTCCATTAAGACCCACCCCTTAGACCAATCTTTCCTTCTTTCGCTCAGCATCTGTTTCTCTTCGTGTCTCTGTGAAGCATCTGGGGAATTTTTCCGCGTTAAAGGCGCTATATAAATGCAAGTTGTCACTGCTGTGGTGCAACCTTGTTGGTTCTGCCTTTCTGAGTCCAAATTCTCTAAAAGCTGCACCCAGTGCAGTGCGGAGGGAGTGCCGCACTGTCGGGGGTGCCGTCTTTCGGATGAGACGTTAAACCGAGGCCCCGTCTGCCCTCTCAAGTGGACGTAAAAGATCCCATGGCGCTATTTCGAAGAAGGGCAGGGAAGTTCTCCCCGGTGTCCTGGCCAATATTTATCCCTCAACCAACATCAGTAAATCTGGTGATTACCACATTGCTGTTTGTGGGAGCTTGCTGTGCGCAAATTGGCTGCCGTGTTTCCTACAGTACAACAGTGACTACACTTCAAAAAAAGTACTTCATTGGCTGCAAAGCGCTTTGAGACGTCCCGAAGTCGTGAAAGACGCTATGGAAAAGCTTGTCTTTCTTTCTTTTTTGTTTGCAAGGATGAACTCTTTCTGTTCATTAAGCTAACTAGCACCAGATCTGGCCTAGAGTGGAGTCATTGATATTTGATTAGCTCTCTCCTCCTGCTCTCACCCCCATGCATAATTCTGCACAGGTTGCTCTTGACTGGCCTTTAATGAAGCCTCGACAAGCAAAATGTTGCCTGTTTTCTCTCTACCAATTCCCCAGAGCCCATTTTTGGATAAAACAACACAAGAATCCTGGTTAAAAAAACCAGGCAAATTGCCTGTTAATCCTTCCTATCAGTATGGCAACCCTGATTACATGCATCTACTTTTCCATGAAAATCAGTACAAATAGAAAAATATATGTATTAAACGTATATTTACTAGTGCACTTGATGCAACCCTTCATACTGTACTGTACTCGAAGAAGGAACAGATAAAGTGACCAGCATACATTTTGCCCAATTCGAGCTATTTTAGGAGTCACCAGACACTTTAGAAAAAAGCAAAACACTTGTCTGTAAATGTCTTTCTGTGTCATTGCCCCACCAGTCTCCTTCTGGGCCATGTCATCGCAGATAAATGGCTGCAGTGGAGGAACATTTAACTGCACGATCTGCACCTCCATACCAAAATCCAAAGGGGTTAAATTCTCATTCTCACATCCGAATCCCTCCATGGCCTCGCCCCCCTCCCTATCTCTGTGACCTCCTCCAGCCCCTACAACCCTCCGAGAACTCTGCGCTCCTCCAACTCTGGACTCCTGCGCGTTCCCCCCCGCTTCCTTTGCCCCGCCATTGGCAGCCGTGCCTTCAGCCGCCTAGTCCCCGAGCTCTGGAATTCCTTCCCTAAACCTCTCTGCCTCTCCCTCCCTCCTTAAAATCTACCTCTTTGGCCAAGCTTTTAGGAACACCTGTCCTAATATCTCCTTATGCGGCTCGGTGTCAAATTTTGTTTAAAGGTGCGATCAAGTTGTTGTTGGAAATTAAAATGTCCCAAAATTTCTTGTTAAAAGGAAAGTGCATTAAATAAAGAAGGGATCAACTAACTGAACTAACAGCGTCTATACTTAGTAGCCAGGCTCCTGTTTTGCTAGACTCCTGTAAACTACACCCTGGTGTAAAGCAGTCTTTTGCAAGTAGGACTCAGGGCAGCTTTAGAGAAACAGCTCTCCACCAATTCTCCCTGCCAATTAACACCCAAACCTCCCAATTATTCCTCACTAGCTCTGCCCCAGGAATCAGAGCACACATACACCCCTCTCAGGCCAAAAACAGTTCTGTTTTCATTATTTAAATAGACATAAAAAGCTTTTCCTGCCTGCTGTCATCCGCGTTTCTTATTAATAACACAAACTGAACTGATATTCACACTTGCATGGGACACAAAAAAAAACCCTGGTTAAAATAAATGAACGCTCTTGGAAGGAAATAAAAGGTTCATTCACCAAAGAGGAAAAAGTGACTGGACTTCTAGTTAACAGGCGTTCTGTGCAAACACTGGAGCGAAATTGATATATGTATTTACAGAAAATAGCACTGGTCTGACCACATAACCGGCAGCATGAAAAAAAAGAGGGTGAAATTTGCTGTATTTTCTTTTTAAAAACCTGTCTGAATGGGGACAACTCTATAGAGTATTGTAGCTCATTCAACCAATTCTAAACGCCGGTCAACTAAGGCACAGATCGACCTCTCTCAGTTCCTCGGAGAGAAGCCCTTTGTAGAGATAGATGAAAGCATTGTACAGACACTGTCACTGAGGGGGTCCCTCTCTCCGACGTGACAGCATCAACAGTGAGTTTGGATCTCCACAAGGTTGTCAATTACCAGGGGATTTCGGGCCCTTACCCTTTACCCAATCAGTCAGTTTCTCCCCGCCCCCCCCCCCCCTCCACCAACAAAATAAAAATATATATATACACAAACCCACCACCAACACTTATTAATCAATTGCCTGTGTGGGGAAAGTGAAATTCAGGAGCAGGGCGAGCTGTTACCATCCCAATCCCGATAGCAACACGTTCTGCTCACGCCAGATGTTGTCATTTCCTCGACTTTGATGAAGCAACATTGAGAAGACCCCTTTTGTTTTAAAGAGAAGAGAGAGAGAGAGAGAAGCCACTGATGTGTGATGGGGAGGGGACTGAGGGCAAGAGAGAGGAAGGGGTGGGGGGTAGAGAGAGAGAGAGAGGGGGGGATAACAGAGTGGGAACAAATGCAACGAAAGAAATAAAAACAACACACACGAAAAAGAAACTTGACCTACCTGGATGTAACATACTTTGGAAATAAAAGATGACCAGTACAAAGGAGCCCAGGCAAGTGGCTAGGACCATGCGGCATTTTCTGCTCATCCTCATGATTTCCAGGAGCCCCTGTTTCATGGCTAGGTTGTATGTTGTGTATGGGTTGCTGGAGGTGATGAAGCTGGGAGCCCCAGGTTGTTGCTGCTGCTGCGGCCGCCGCTGTTTCCTTGTGTCTCTATTCACTCACTCACTCACTGTGCAACAAGACCTCGCTCACCCCGGCCGGCTCTAGACACCGGCCGCCCTTCACCATCCTCTCCTCCCCTCGCCGCCGTACAAGGGGCAGTGCCAGCCTCCTGCAAATTTGGGGCGGTCCTCTTTCTCTCTCTCTCTCTGTCTCTCTTGTCTGTCTGTCTCTCTCTCTCTCTCGCTGGCAGCGCCCTCCTGGTCCTAGCGCTCGCTGGCTCTTTTTTTTTATATATGCCTCAGCTGAAAATCTGTAAAACAAAAAGAAAGACTTGCATTTATATAGCGCCTTTCGCCGCCACCGGACGTCCCAAAGCGCTTTACAGCCAATGAAGTACTTTTTGAAGTGTGCTCACTGTTGTAACGTAGGAAACGCAGCAGCCAAGCTGCGCACAGCAAGATCCCACAAACAGCAATGCGATCATGACCAGATCATCTGTTTTTAGTGATGTTGGTTGAGGGATAAATATTGGCCCCAGGACACCGGGGATAACTCCCCTGTTCTTCTTCGAAATCGTGCCGAGGGATCTTTTACGTCTTCCTGAGAGAGTAGACGGGGACTTCGGTTTAACGTCTCACCCGAAAGACGGCACCTCCGACAGTGCAGCACCCCCTCAGCACTGCTCTGGAGTAAAACCCAGATCTTGGGCTGGATTTCAAGTGCGGTTGAAAGTGTCTGGCTCAGTTAAGCTTTTCACATGCAGATTGTTGTATATAGGCCACACACCTTCCCCCCCCCCCTCCTCCCCAAAAAACCCAGCTATTATTAATTTGAAGAACTATAGCCCAGTTCTTGTTGAGTGGGGCATCTCACGGCCTGCCCCGTTAGTTAGACTGTTTCCCTCACCCTTCAGCTCGAAAGAACCTTTGCGCCACAACTTGCTGGGAGTGCGAGCTGATAACGGGGCGGCGAGGGCAGCATGGCGTCAGGGACCTCAGTGAACCACGGGACCAACAGACTATCTCCTCAACCAAAGAGATTTAAGGATCATAGAATCATAGACATTTACGGCACAGAAGGAGGCCATTCAGCCCATCATGTCTGTGCCGGCCGAAAAAGAGCCATTCCAGCCTCATCCCACTTTCCAGCTCTGTAGCCCTGTAGGTTACGGCACTTCAAGTGCATATCCAAGTACTTTTTAAATGCGATGAGGGTTTCTGCCTCGACCACCCTTTCAGGCAGCGAGTTCCAGACCCCCCACTACCCTCTGGGTGAAAAAAGTTCTCCTCAACTCCCCTCTAATCCTTTGACCAATTACTTTAAATCTGTGCCCCCCTGGTTATTGACCTCTGATTTATGAATAATTTCATCGATGAATCTGTAAATTACAAGAAGATGGCTTCACTCTCACTGGGAACGAGATGGTTGGGAGGTGACACCATTGCTTTTTCTTAGGATTCTAAAGGGACTCCATAATGTTGACCAGGACAGGCTGCTTCACCTTGTCCAGAGCAGTGGAACCAGAGGGCACAGCCTGCGCTCGAAGTGAGGTAAATTCAATACCAATCTGTGGAAACAATATTTCGACTGCCTAGGGGACAGAGGAAGCGGTTAATATTGATTCATTCAAATCCAAATTAGATAGATTTCTTTAAAAAAATAACATTTTGGGAAACAGTACATGAGTCATTTGAGACATGACATGTGAATCCTTCACCTCATATATGGATATGATAGCACGGTGGTTCTGTTACTGGACTAGCAATCCAGAGGCCTGAACTAATGACCTCAAATCCCACCACAACAGCTGGGGAATTTAATTCAATAAATCTGGTATACAAAGCTAATGGTGGCCAGAAAATTACCAGATTGTTGCAAAAACCCATCTGGTTCACTAATGTCCTTTATGAAGGGAATCTGCTGTCCTTAACCGGTCTGGCCTATATGTGACTCCAGACCCACAGCAGTGTGGTTAACATAGAAACATAGAAACTAGGAGCAGGAGTAGGCCATTCGGCCCGTCGAGCCTGCTCCACCATTCAATACGATCATGGCTGATCATCCAAATCCAGTACCCTGTCCCTGCTTTCTCACCAGAATCCCCATCGAGCCTGCACCGACACATATCCCACCCTATCCCCATAACCCCACGTATTTAATTCCCCCTAACATATCCCTTCCTATCCTATCCCCGTAACCCCACATATTTAATCCCCCCCTAACACTAAGGGTCAATTTATCATAGCCAAATCAACCTAACCCGCACATTTTTGGACTGTGGGAGGAAACCGGAGCACTCGGAGGAAACCCACGCAGACACAGGGAGAATGTGCAAACTCCACACAGTCACCCGTGGCCGGATTCGAACCCGGGTCCCTGGCGCTGTGAGGCACCAGTGCTAACCACTATGCCACCGTGTTGCCCTCTTAACTACCCTTTGAAATGGCCTAGCAAGCCACTCAGTTGTATTCAAGAAGGTGGCTCACCACCACCTTCGAGGGCAAATTAGGGATGGGCAATAAATGCTGGCCCTTACCGGTGACGCCCACATCCAGTGAACGAATGAAATAATGTCTGTGTTTGTTGTAGAGCAATTGATTGCTATGATTAGTGAACAACTCTATTTCTGTTGTAACAACAGAAAACGCTGGAAAAACTCAGCAGGCCAGGCAGCATCCGTGGAGAGAGAAAGAGAGTTGACGTTTCAGGTCGATGACCTTTCATCAGAACTAGGAAGAGCTGGAAATCAAATAGATTTAAGGCCAGGGTAAAGAACAAGGTTGAAGAGCCAAACGGAAATCCCGTCGAAGAGAAGAGCAGAACTTCTTCAAGGTAGGCATTCCAAGAAGAGAGGTGGCAGTGAACCAAACACGTATTTCTGTTGTATCGTGCGATTACCAGGATGGTAGAGGGCGAACTTTTTTCGTCCAGCAATTCCTATGTTCTCACTGCCATCTCATATTATTGCAGCAACGGGTTGGAGATAGGGCTACAACAGTATAGCTACCATCCGTTCCATCCTTGGAGCTCATCTGGCACTGGCAATGGAGCCTCGCAGCGTTTGTCCTGGCCAGTCAGACAGAGAGAAGTTGCACATATATATATATATATATAGCGCCTTATCATATCACTGGGAAAAGCACGAGCCTATACGACTCACGCCCAGGGGGCCTCAGTCGCACATGGAGCCCCCGACAAAGGCGGCAAGCTCTGTCCAATAGGCATCACACCTGTTGAAACCTGAAGAATTCGGCCTCCCCATCCCACCACCCCCCCCCAACCCAATCCATTGGAACAAGAAGCGTCCGTCAACGTCTGTGAGTCACAACATCAGAGAGCAGCAGCCCAGCCTTCTCCACTGGGGTAGGGTATCAGTGGGTAGGGGTTGTCATGGGGTTGAGGAGGGGGTCCCGAATGTTCATTCTTAATTCGAATCTGCATTTTAATCAGCCTCTCGGTCGCCTCTTTCCGCTTGTTTCGGGCGGGCAATAAGCCGGCAGGATGTAAACGTGGCCCGTGAGTTAAAATAGCCCAGGCCTCAAACTGATGACGTTGAGTGGGTTTAATGTTCCCCACCCCCCAAAGCCCCCTCCCAGTTCTAGTTTGGTACTGAGGTGCATCCTTCTGAAAGTACCATTGGATCTTATAGCAGAGAAGGAGGCCAGTTGGCCAAAAGCGTCTGTGTCATAGAATCATAGAAATCTATGGCACAGAAGGAGGCCATTCGGCCCATCGTGTCTATTCCGGCCGAGAAAGAGCAATCCAGCCAAATCCCACTTTCCAGCTCTTGGTCCGTAGCCCTGTGCCCGGGAGCTGCATGTTCCCCAGGTGCATTGGACAGGAAAATATGTCTCTAGTGTTCTCATTTGCGGCCTAATCAATGGTTTGTGTGGGGTTATTATTACCTCTTGCTTTTGTACTCTATGCCCCTACTTATGAAAGCTAGGATCCATATGTTTTTTTTTAACAGCTTTATCAACTTGTCCTCCGACTTTTAAAGATTTTTATATCTGAACCCCTCAGTCTCTTGAACTGCTGCAGTCCGTGTGGTGAAGGTGCTCCCACAGTGCTGTTCGGGAGGGAGTTCCAGGATTTTGACCCAGCGACGATGAAGGATCGGCGATATACTTCTAAGTCAGGATGGTGTGTGACTTGGAGGGGAACTTGCAGGTGATGGTGTCCAACCTGTCTATGTCCTCCTGAGGTCACCTACAATCCTCTTCAACCATTAAGCAGTTTCCTTATTTTTTATTATCTGCTTTTAACATTGTGTCCCCGATACCCAAGTCCAGATCATTTGTCGACATTGAGAAGCGCATTGGTTGCAAAACTGACCCATGGGGACATTGCTTTCATCCATCCAGTCCAAAAAAACATCCAGTAACCAACTCCTCTTTTGTCTGCCCTCGGTCAGCGTCAGTTAACTCAATAGTTACATTCTCGCCTCTGAGTCAGAGGTCGTGGGTTCAAGCTCCCACGCCAGGACTTCACTATCACAGAATCTAGGCTGATACTTCAGTATGGTATGCATGTACAGTTGTATAGTGTTTATGTTACTGGACTAGCAATCCAGGGGCCTGGACTAATAATTCAGTTACAGAACACGAGTTCAAATCCCGCCAGGGCAGTTTGAGAATTTGAATTCAATTTTAAAAAAGCTGGTCTCAGTAAAAGTGACCATGAAGCTGTTGGATTGTCGTTAAAAACCCAACTGGTTCGCGGATGACCGCATCCACAACAACAACAACTTGTATTTATATAGCGTCTTTAACGAAGTAAAACATCCCAAGGTGCTGCACAGGAGTATTTTAAGACAAAAAATTTGACACCGAGCCACATAAGGATAAAATTAGGGCAGGTGACCAAAAGCTTGGTCCAAGAGGTAGGTTTTAAGGAGCGTCTTAAAGGAGGAAAGAGAGGTAGTGAGGCGAAGAGGTTTAGGCAGGGAATTCCAGAGCTGAGGGCCCAGGCAACAGAAGGCAGCATCCCGAGAATAATTTTTTTTTAAATAACAGTTATTACACTTTAAAGTAATTCACTATAATGTGCAGCATTTTGAGATACTTCTGAAACTTGTGATGAATTAACATAAATATAAGGATTTCTTTCTATATATGCCTCTGTGCCTGTGTGTATTTCTCTCTCCTTTGTTGGTGTGTGTCTCTCCTTGTCTGTGTGTATATGTCGGAAGGGAAATGGGATTAGCTAGCTGGATCCGAGCCCTGGCTCAGGCTGGGTGGCCTTCCGTTCATGCTGGTAGCTCAACGCTTCCACAGGGGCAGTTTTCAGAACGCACGCTCCCAGTGCGGAGCCTGGCCGGTCAGGAGTGCCTGTGGTTGCCCGCTATGCATTCCCAGTGGGTGAGGCTCCATGCTTCGAGTGCACATTCAGAAAATCAGCCCATATGTCTCTCCCGCTTTGTGCATGTGCATAGTCCTCCCTCTCATTGTATGTATCTCCCTCTCTCTGTGTCTTTGTTTTCTCTCCACCCCCCTCGGCACCTATATCTATGTTTCTATCTCTCCCCCTCTCTGTGTCTAAATCGTTGTATATATCTCTCCCTCCCTCTTTATTTTTTCCTCCTCTTCTGCTTATCTCCTACTGTCTATATGTCTTTCCCTTTCTGTGTGTGTATATCTCTGTGTGTCTATTGTCTTTACTTTTCTCTCCCTAAATCTAAATCATTGTTTTTGTCTATCCCTCTCTGTTGCTATCAATGTGTATCTTTCTTTACCTGCATTTCTCTCCTTCCCTGTGTCTGTGTATATCTCCCTTTGTTTAGTTTCTTGATTTCTCTTCCTGAATCTATATCAGCGTTCACGACTCTCCCTCTCTTTATATGCTTCTCTCCCTCTGTCTATCTCTTTATCTTTGTTTTCTCCCTCTCTTTGTGTCTGTTTCTCTTCCCCCCACCCCCTTTTTTATTCTGTATGTGCATCGCTCCCTCCATAAAATGACAATCAGATTCCATCAAAATATAAAAGCACTGTGCAGACAATGAGAAGACTGTGTGTTTGTGCAGCAACAGCTAATGGATGCTTACGGAACTCGCACTGCTTACCTCACCTCACCTGTCCCTTTTGTCTATGCATCAAATCGCAACCAAAGCATTCAAAAATAATTTAAAATGTTTCAGGCTTAGAGATACTGCTAGAACTACATTATGGTTTAACCAGATCCCCTGTATACCAGTACCTACAGCTCCATGAAATATTAAATCTCCTGACTATCCATTTCACACATTCGTGTTAACAGAAGCTGAACTGTCCAAAACAGCCAGATGAGCTGGTTATACAAAAGCCGTTGTTACCTATAGATTTGACTATTCCAACGCACGCCTGGCTGACCTTCCTCCCACATTCTACGCTCCGTAAGCTTGAGGTCATCCAAAACTCTGCTGCCCACGTCCTAACTCGCACCAAGTCCCGTTCACCCATCTCCCCTGTGCTCGCTGACCTACATTGGACCCTAGTTAAGCAACGCCTCGATTTTAAAATTCTCATCCTTGTTTTCAAATCCCTCCATGGCCTCGCCCCCTCCCTATCTCTGTAACCTCCTCCAGCCCCACAACCCCCCGAGATATCTGCGCTCCTCTAATTCTGGCCTCTTGAGCATCCCCGATTTTAATCTCTCCACCATTGGCAGCTGAGCTCTGGAATTCCCTCCCTAAACCTCTCCACCTCTCTACCTCTCTCTCCTCCTTTAAGACGCTCCTTAAAACCAACCTCTTTGACCCAGCGTTTGGTCCCCTGTCCTTATGTGGCTCGGTGTCAAATTTTGTTTGATAACCGCTCCTGTGAAGCGCCTTGGGACGTTTTACTATGTTAAAGGCGCTATATAAATGCTACTTGTTGTTGTTGATCTTATTTACGAAAAGCTAAGCACCACGCCAATGTCTGATTTGTAATATTTTTAGACCTCTGGCTATTTATCTGAGCTGTCGCTGCATCAAAATTAAAAGATTTTATTTTGCAAGAATGTGAATACAAATGTGATAGCATTTATTCTTGAGTCAGGAGCACTTTAGCCGGTACAGCGGTATAGTGATTGAATTACTGGCTTAGTTATGTCATGGGAGACAAATTAAACTTTAGTTTTTGATGCTAATCAGTGGTGGATGAATGTCAGTGCAGAGTGACGGAATGGTAGTGAGGTCGTTTATGTTTTAGTCATGACTTTGCTTCTGTTGCTGGGAACTGGTGAAGGGTGATTGTATGGTACAATGGAATGATCACAATGTTGTAAATGTTTTTAATAATGAATAAATCCAATAAAAATGTTTTTTTTAATTACTGCATTAGTAACCCAGAGAATATGGGGGAAAAATTCAGTTGGTTGCGCCTCCCGTTAGCGCCTTAAGAGGGCGCTAATGGGGCGCAAAGCAACTCGCGCCCAGGCGTGGCGATGTTTGCGCCGTTCGCGAAATTAACTAGACATTTTGCGGTGGCGCTAAACACTACCGCCACGATCTCCTGCGCCGGCAGATCGTGACGTGAGTCGAGTGCGCAACGCCCCGGTAGCGCCCCGGAGCGGATATTGAGTGGCGCCCCCCTGCCTTACCGCCTGCCACTAGCAATGACAGGTTGAGGGGAGCGTTTTGCAGTCAGGAAGGGACTGGGGGAGCGCTATTTAAAGGCGACCGCTTCCTGCCTTTTATTGTTGGTGACATTTTTGAACCACGCATTCTGAGAGAGAGAGAGAGAGAGAGAGAGAGAGACTTCTGGAGAGATTCAACGCTGTGTGAAGGAGTTTTGGGTACTGAGCAGCACTTTGCAGGTTCATTTTGATTTGCCCTTCCTTGTATCGATTTAGAAGAGATTGTGGGGGCTGCACTCTGAGCTCTTTCCCTGGTTCTCTCCATTGTTCTTTCCAGCAGATTTGATGCACAGGTCTCTCCAGGCCGAGATTCAAGGTTGCAATGAGCAGGATGTGGATGGAAAGCAAGATCAACCCTCCCCTTTAAGAACTGGCCGGCGCCATTGTGTGTGTGTTCCATTGCTGACTGACATCACATGAACTTCGCCAGCGCTCTGAGGTAGCGCCTCGCTCCTTGGCCTTTGCGCCTTAAGACAGTTGTGAAGCGCCTGATTTAGCGCTCCAATCACCTCCAGGGGCGATAAAAGTCAAGTTTGCAGTCGGAGGCGATAATTAGCGCCAGGCGCTAATCTTTGCGCCCGGCCGATAATTGCGCCCCAAATGGGGCAATACTGAATTTCTGCCCCAAAGTGTTCATAATCCCACCAGGGCAGTTTGAGAAAGAAAGAAAGAAAGACTTGCATTTCTATAGCGCCTTTCACGACCAACGGATGTCCCAAAGCGCTTTACAGCCAGTGAAGTACTTTTTTTGAAGTGTAGTCCTTTTTTTGAAGTGTAGTCACTGTTGTAATGTGGGAAATGCAGCAGCCAATTTGCGCACAGCAAGCTCCCACAAACAGCAATGTGATAATGACCAGATCATCTGTTTTAGTGATGTTGATTGAGGGATAAATATTGGCCAGGACACCAGGGAGAACTCCCCTGCTCTTCTTCGAAATAGTGCTGTGGGATCTTTTACATCCACCCGAGAGAGCAGATGGGGCCTCGGTTTAACGTCTCATCCGAAAGACGGCACCTCCGACAGTGCGGCGCTCCCTCAGCATGGCACTGGGAGTGTCAGCCTGGATTTTTGTGCTCAACTCTCTGGAGCAGGACTATGAACCCATGATCTCCTGACTCAGAGGCGAGAGTGTGCTACCCACTGAGCCATGGCTGACACTGGAGCTTAAATTCAGTTTCAAAACTCTGGAAATTAAAAAAAATTGGTATCAGTAAAAGTGGCCGTGAAGCTGTCGGATTGTCAAAAACCCATCTGGTTCACTAATGTCCTTTAGGGAAGGAAACCTGCCGCCCTTACCCGGTCTGGCCTATATGTGACTCCAGTCCCACACCAAAGTGTTTGGGGTAGAAATTAGGTCGCGCCCCATTTGGGGCGCAAATATCGTCCGGACGCAAATATTAGCGCCTGGCGCTAATTATCGGCACTGACAGGAAACTTCACTTTTACCGCCCCGGGAGGTGAGTGGAGCGCTAAAGCAGGCGCTGCACACCTCTCTTAAGGCGCAAAGGGCGAGCAGTGAGGCGCTAACTCGGAGCGCTGGCGAAGCTCATGTAATGTCAGTCAGCAATGGAACACACACACAATGGCACGGGCCAGTTCTTAAAGGGGATGGTTAATCTTGCTTTACATCCACATCCTGTTCATTGCAGCCTTGAATCTCGGCCTGGAGAGACTTGCACATCAAATGTGCTGGAAAGTACAGTGGAGAGTACCAGGCAAAGAGCTCAGAGTGCAGCTCCCACAGTCTCTGCTAAATCGATACAAGGAATGGCAAATCAAAATGAACCTGCAAAGTGCTGCTCAGTACCCAAAACTCCTTCACACAACGTTGAATCTCTCCAGAAGTCTCTCCCTCTCTCTCTCAGAATGCGTAGTTCAAAAATGCCACCAACAATAAAAGACAGGAAGAGGCCCCCTTTAAATAGCGCCCCCCCCCCAGCCCCACAGCGATTGATAGCGTTCCAGTCTTCTGGTCGTTGGAAGCGCCAGGCGGTAACGCAGGGGGCGCCACTCAATTTCTGCTACGGGGCGCCACAAGGGCGTTGCACCATGGAATGACGTCACAATCTGCGCGCGCAGGTGGTCGCAGCGGTAAGTTTTAGCGCCGCCGCACAATCTCAAGTTAAGTTCTCGAGCGGCGCAAACATCGCTGCGCCCGGGCGTTAGCGGCTTTGCGCCCCATTAGCGCCCTCTTAAGGCGCTAACGGGAGGCGCAACCAAGTGAATTTTTAACAGCCCTCTGAAGTGGCCGAGCAATCCACTCAGTTGTATCAAAACCGCTGTGGTTGGAGAAGATAACCCACCACCACTGGGCAAGTAGGGATGGGCAATAAATGCCAGCCTTGCGAGCGACACATCCCGAGAATTACTTTTGAAAATATATGTATATATGTCATACAATAGGAAGTAGACTGGCGTGCTTCAACTGGAATGTGAGAAGGTAGAGAGTGGGAAAACGTAATTGAACTCATCTAACTTGATCCATTACTTTGCTGTCCGCACAGGACCGTTTTCAGCTTCTGTCTTGTCACCTGTATCCCTTTGCCCTGCCGCACATTGAATCAGGAATCTGCCAAATCTTTTTTCGAATGTTTTAAAGTCTGCATATGAGAAATGATCATACATCAGCAGTGGTTGGCTCATTATTTTGGGATATAATTTCAATTATCAGTGATTATCCATATATTGAGCTCCATTATGGGTATGATGTAATGGGTCCATTATGTTTATAAGTGACATTAATTTAAAGTGTTATGTCCAAAGGCTCAAAGTGGTCTGGCTAAGTATCTGAGTGGCATTACGGGCACTGCTGCAAATGTGGTCCGGTTATTCCTTCATTCTTTCCTCAATGCTTAGACTAGACAGTCCACATCTGCACATATGTCTGTTTTATTCTCTTCAATTCCAAGCCAGATCAACGGAAGTTTAACAGTCAGATCTGAATGATGTTCCTGCCTTCCGCTGCATTCAGACGGACACATATCCTGAAGAGGACGTATTCCAAGTGCTACACATGTCATGGGAGAGAGAGAGGTGGGGTGAGGAGAAGGCTGGCCGCAAATTGTCGTACAGTTGGTAAGTCACAGGAGCAAGTTCACCACTGAACTATCACCATATGACCTCCTCAGCTTGAGAAGTTAAATGCAAGTGTATAATATACTTACAGCATGTGCACTGGTCCACCTTGTGTATGCTGGCAGCAGGCTGTGAGGTGGGCAAAGGCCATCAGTTCTGTGAGGAGGTTGGGGGGTGGGGGTTGTGGAGGGCATAAGGCTCCATCCATGCGAGGTGTCACATCAGAAACCTGGTTGAAAATGTACAAGCTCATTATCATGTATTTAGTGGTATGAACCTTCTTAGGACCATCACCCCCATAACCAGAGAAGGAAGGAACCTCATGCCACCCAGTGAAGGAAGGGAACCCTCAATAACAGAAGGAACCCTCAATGAAAGAAGGTGCCCTCAATGAAGGAAAGATCCCTCAATGAAGGAAAGATCCCTCAATGAAGGAAGGATCCCTCAATGAAGGAAGGATCCCTCAATGAAGGAAGGATCCCTCAATGAAGGAAAGATCCCTCAATGAAGGAAAGATCCCTCAATGAAGGAAGGATCCCTCAATGAAGGAAGGATTCCTCAATGAAGGAAGGATCCCTCAATGAAGGAAAGATCCCTCAATGAAGGAAGGAACTCTCAATGAAGGAAGGATCCCTCAATGAAGGAAAGATCCCTCAATGAAGGAAGGATCCCTCAATGAAGAAAAGATCCCTCAATGAAGGAAGGAACTCTCAATGAAGGAAAGATCCCTCAATGAAGGAAGGATCCCTCAATGAAGGAAGGATCCCTCAATGAAGGAAGGATCCCTCAATGAAGGAAGGATCCCTCAATGAAGGAAAGATCCCTCAATGAAGGAAGGATCCCTCAATGAAGGAAGGATCCCTCAATGAAGGAAGGAACTCTCAATGAAGGAAGGATCCCTCAATGAAGGAAAGATCCGTCAATGAAGGAAGGATCCGTCAATGAAGGAAGGATCCCTCAATGAAGAAAGGATCCCTCAATGAAGGAAGGATCCCTCAATGAAGGAAGGATCCCTCAATGAAGGAAGGATCCCTCAATGAAGGAAGGATTCCTCAATGAAGGAAGGATCCGTCAATGAAGGAAGGTGTCCCTCAATGAAGGAAGGATCCCTCAATGAAGGAAGGATCCCTCAATGAAGGAAGGATCCCTCAATGAAGGAAGGATCCCTCAATGAAGGAAGGAACCCTCAATGAAGGAAGGATCCCTCAATAAAGGATGATGCCCCTCAGTGAAGGAAGGGAACCCTTTAATGCCCCACTTAGTCCTTTTTCCCACAGTCAACATGTCAAGCTTATCCCGGAAAGTGGGTCTTTTCCTGTCCGTCATGGTTTGTATGTGTGTGAATGTCAATCCGTAAGGGGATCTGAGCTTAAGGTCTCCTAGCTTACAGTCCAGTACTCTGATGCTGCAGAAACTGGACCACCCTGGCTTTGATTTGCAAAGGTCACTCACTTCCAGTTACGTAAGTTACTCATGACATGAGGAGATTAATATAGGAATTTTTTTTTGATTGGTTAGGAATAATATTTGCTTTCATCTAGTCAGCGAGTTAAATGCATCATAGGAGAATTTTTATTTAAAATTTGGCTGCACTGACTTTGCAGTAAATAGGAAACTATTCCAAACCACTTGTAAATATTCTAATGTTGGAGATGCTGGCAGGTTTATTTTGTGAGTTGGCGTTCATAGGAACAGGGGTCGGCCATTCAGCCCCTCGAGCCGCTCAACTCCATTTACCCACCTTTGCTCCATATCCCTTGATACCCTTACCTAACAAAAATCTATCCATCTCAGTCTTGAAAGCTCCAAGTGTCCCCCCGCATCTACAGGCTTTTGGGGAAGAGAATTCCAGATTTCCACTACCCTTTGGGTGAAAAAGTGCTTCCCAATTTCCCTCCTGAACGGCCTGGCTCTAATTTTAAGATTATGTCCCCTCATTTTAGATTCCCCCACCAGAGGAAATAGTTTCGCCGTATCTACCCGACCGAATCCTTTTAACATCTTAAACACCTCGATCAGATCACCCCTCAATCTTTTATACTATTTCTTTATATATATAGATGGTTGTCAATATAATTTTTCAAACTGGGCATTGTACACTTCTTAAAATGCACCAGTAACAGCCCAGAGAAACGTTTGCTAGTCAGCCAATTACAAGTACAGTACCTCTCGGATCCATAAACTGCAGGCAGAGACCCATCTACTGAATGCAGCCGGTACTACAGGAAGCTGCAACCAAGTATAAACAGCATTGAACTGTCAAAAATAAAATAGGCATTTGGAGATGTTCGATTTGAATGGTGCGTAATATATTTGCACCTATTTCTGTTTTTATAAAAGGGAGATGGTCCGGCGGCCTGCTCCTGATCGACAAAACTGCACAGAGTGCGGACATGGAACGAGGGCAGGGCCAATCTCAGCAACAACAATTTGTATTTATATAGCGCCTTTAACGTAGTAAAACGTTCCAAGGTGTTTCACAGGAGCGTTATCATAGAATCATAGAAAGTTACAGCACGGAAGGAGACCATTTCGGCCCATCGTGTCCGTGCCGGCCAACAAAGAGCTATCCAGCCTAATCCCACTTCCCAGCTCTTGGTCCGTAGCCCTGCAGGTTACAGATAGAATCATAGAAAATCATAGTTATCAAACAAAATTTGACACCGAGCCACATAAGAAGACATTAGGACAGATGACCAAAAGCTTGGTCAAAGAGGTAGGTTTTAAGAAGCATCTTAAAGGAGGAAAGAGAGGTAGAGAGGCAGAGAGGTTTAGGCAGGGAATTCCAGAGCTTAGGGCCCAGGCAACAGAAGGCACGGCCACCAATGGTGGTGCGATGAAAATCGGGGATGTGCAAGAGGGCAGAATTAGAGGAACACAGATATCTCAGGGGGATGTAGGGCTGGAGGAGGTTACAGAGATAGGGAGGGGCGAGGCCATGGAGGGATTTGAAAACAAGGATGAGAATTTTAAAATCGAGGTGTTGCCAGACCATCAGCCAGTGTAGGTCAGCGAGCACAGGGGGTGATGGGTGATGGCGGGACTTGGTGCAATCACGCTACATACAATTGAATAATATCCTGCTGGCACTCACTCTCCAAGGTGCGCGCGTGAACTATGTCCCACGGGGCAACTGGTGACCCGGGAACCGTACCCCAGCTAGGGGTCAAAGAGGGAGAGCGGAGGAAACTGGGCCCAAAACAAATTGGCACGGAAGCATCTCCTGAACGTTGTGGCGTGGGTCAGAACATGTTTTATTGCACAAAATGATGGGGTGTCAACTATTACAAAATTTACCTTCAGACGCATTGCCTTTAGGCACCAGCACCAGGCAAATTGACAGTTTTATTGGAGTGGGTAGATGTAAGCATGAGGCTGCATCTGCATCGTAAAATGGAACAGCCAATTCCTCTTTTATAAGGTTCTCTGATGTAGCACAACACTCGTATTCAAAGACTATATACGGGCCCCTTCACTAATAATGAGCTTATTTGAAAAGTATCCACTTTTTGTTTTGATAAGGCGTTCCCTCCTTTTATAATACACATGTGAGAAGTCGCACAACACCAGGTTATAGTCCAACAGCTTTATTTGAAATCACAAGCTTTCGGAGCGCTGCTCCTTCGTCACTTCACCTGATGAAGGAGCAGCCACTCCGAAAGCTTGTGATTTCAAATAAAGCTGTTGGACTATAACCTGGTGTTGTGCGACTTCTCACATTTGTCCACCCCAGTCCAACACCGGCATCTCCGCATCATTTATAATACACGTCCTGGCTGGAGAGTTTTACTCTCTGGCCGTAGCAGAGGCAACTGTACGGTAAAGTCTGGTGTACTGAGAGTTTGAAACATGTGCGGTTGAGTGCTCTGGTGAATTGGATTAGTAAAAATGGCCAGTGATCCAGAGAAACTGAACGTAACATCATCAAAACCATTTTTATTGACGTAATTCGCAACGAACCAAAAACCAGAAATCACACGCTTTTCATTATACAAGACTGTGACCAGCTCGATGTGTTTGACATCGCATGCTGTTTCTGCATATGGCATTTGGTACAATTAGGAAGGTTCAGAGACAGCAGCCGTCAGCTTTTGCAAGCCAAGAAAATTTGATCAACAGCGACAACTCGTTTTTCTGTAGCACCTCTGGCGTAAAGATCTTCCACGATTTTAAAATTCACACCCTTGTTTTCAAATGCCTCGCCCCTCCCTATCTCTGTAACCTCCTCCAGCCCTACCACCACTCCAGAGATCTCAGCGCTCCTCCAGTTCTGGCCTCTTGCACATCCCTGATTTTAATCGCTCCACCATTGGCGGCCGTGCCTTCTGTTGCCTGGGCCCTAAGCTCTGGAATTCCCTGCCTAAACCTCTCTACCTCTCTCCTCCTTTGAGACGCTCCTTAAAACCTACCACTTTGACCAAGCTTTTGCTCATCTGTCCGAATGTTTCCTTATGTGGCTGGGTGTTAAATTTTGTTTGATAATCGCTCCTGTGAAGCGCCTTGGGACGTTTTACTATGTTAAAGGCGCTATATAAATACAAGTTGTTGTTGTCCGAGGTGCTTCGCAGATAGACATATGGAAAGCGAAATGCTGAAGGAGGGATTAGAAGGGTGGGGGGGGGGGGGGGGGTTGACCAGAAATCCTGGTCAAAGAGATAGGTTTGGAGGCGGTTTTTTAAAAAGGAGGAGCGGGCGGCGGAGGGGTCTCGGGAGGGAATTTCAGAGTAGGTTGTATCACCAATGGTGGGGTGAAGCAAGGGGTGGACGCACAGGAGGAATAGCGTGTTCGGGGAGAGAGGTGATCGCGTTGGACGAGGTTGTGGAGATAGGGTGGGGTGAGGTCTACAGGACGAGGATTTTAAACTTGAGACCGTTGGGGGAATAGGCTTAGGTCAGCAAGGACAAGGATGAGGGACGGTCTATCCCAAGATAGGTCCAAAGTAAGGTGGTCGCCTTGTTGAGAGAAACAAATTCAGTCACTCCAGCTGTTCCGAAGTATCGGACAAATTTCTGATAGGTCATTGTACATAAATTTGTTTCAACTTTTTATTTTCTTAAAAAAGTAGGATATCATCGAATCATAGAATGATACAGCACAGAAGGAGGCCATTTGGCCCATCGTGCCTGTGCCGGCTCTTTGAAAGAGCTCTCCAATTAGTCCCACTCTCCCCCTGCTCTTTCCCCACAGCACGACAAATTTTTTCCCCTTTCAAGTATTTATCCAATTCCCTTTTGAAAGTTACTATCGAATCTGCTTCCACCGCCCTTTCGAGTACTACATTCCAGATCACAACAACTCGCTGCCTAAAAACGTTTCACCTCTGGCTCTTTTGCCAGTTACCTTAAATCTGAGTCCTCTGGTTGCCGACCCTTCTGCCACTGGAAACAGTTTCTCCTTATTTACTCTATCAAAACTCTTCTTGACAGGTTCCTAGCAGAGTTTTATAAAATGGTGACCTACAATGGACAATCACTCCTCCAGGAGGTACTGAGGTACACAATTCGCACCAGCTACTTGGGGAGAGGCAGCAACTCGCCAAGGCTTCTTCGGCAGCACCTCTCCAACCCGCGACCTCTACCACCTAGAAGAACAAGGGCAGCGGGTGCATGGGAGCGCCACCACCTGCAAGTTCCCCTCCGAGTCACGCACCATCCCGACTTGGAAATATATCGCCGATCCTTCATCGTCGCTGGGTCAAAATCCTGGAACTCCCTCCTAACAGCACTGTGGGAGTACCTTCACCACACGGGACTGCAGCGGTTCAAGAAGGCGGCTCACCACCACCTTCTCAAGGACAATTAGGGAAGGGCAATAAATGCTGGTTTTGCCAGCGACGCCCACATCCCGTGAATGAATTTTTTAAAGTGCCAATTGTCCACAAAACTGCGGTATCAAAATTCTGGCCAAAAGTCTTAACGTGCCACCCTAGAGATGTCATCCCCAGCCTGGCGCACAAACTGAAAAAAGTCTTTGTCTGTAACAGACACCCAGCAGACAAAGTCTAGCATTTCTTCAATGACCTGCACCCATACTCGGTCCATTCAGGAACCAATCCCTTGCGATGACCATAAACACAAAAGAGAATTCAGTAGTGTGGAATGGGGCAACAAGAGGATGTGTTAATGGGAATGGGCTCCAGGGGAAAGGTTCGACAAATGAATCACCCTCTTCAATTCGAGCCCCACATCCATGGTACTTACAAATGGGCAAACCTTCATGACTTCAGGACGTCCCAAAGCGCTTTACGGCCAATGAAGTGCTTTTGAAATGTAGCCACTGTTGTAATGTAGGAAACGTGCCAGCCAATTTGCATACAGCAATGTGATAATGACCAGATAATCTGTTTTATTGATATTGGTTGAGGAATAAATATTGGCCAGGGCACCGGGTGAGAACTCCACTGCTCTTCTTCGAATAGTGGCCATGGGACTTTTTACATCCACCTGAAGGGCAGATGGAGCCTTGGTTTAACATTTCATCCAAAAGACGGTACCTCCGACTGTGCAGCGCTCCCTCAGCACTGCACTGGGAGTGTCAGCCTAGATTTTTGTGCTCAAGTGTCTGGAGTGGGGACTCGAACCCACAACCTTCTGACTCAGAGGCGAGGGTGCTGAGCCAAGGCTGAGACCATCATTCTGTTTCATATCCTGTTACTTTGTGATACGCAAGTGATCAGCAGATCTCGTTCCAAATGAGGTTGAGTTTTTACTGGAAGAAAATTGTTTGTAATGTAGCTGGAGGCATTGTAGACTGACAGGAAAATAATCAGACCGACCACTGAGACTGCAAGGTGAGTGACATACAATCCATTTCGGCCTGCAGGGGACGGATGTTCACGGTTTACATAATGATGGGGTTGAGTATTTACCAAGTCACTTCCAGTAATTTTCTGTCGATGAGGCAGTCATGTTCTTTCTCTATCTCGCCTGTTCATCCCTTGCTGATCTACTTCCCTTAACACCTCTTGGTTAGATTAAGAGGCTATTTTCATGTCCAATGAATCAGAGGTAATCTTGAAACCAACATATATGAGATGCTGTCAAATTTAATATTCTGCAACGACCTATGGAATTTACTGCAAAGATACATCAGGGTAAATTTAGAGGGGCTAAAAAACCCATGGGCCATTCATCCTAGTATAAGCCCAATGATTGGCCCGCTGGTGACCTCTGGCACTGACCCTGGCGGAGTATGTAGGGTTGGAGGAGTTGGTCACATTTGAATCTCCTGGATGGGCAACTGGGTGATACATCTTGGCCACGCACCATCTCTCCAAGGCTGCAAACTGTAGCAACGGCTGGCGAGTCTGGAGGAGCTGAGGTTCCCTGCCCGAGAAGACTTTCACAATGCCCCTATCGGCCCCCGTTATTGGTGGGCTGAATAAGCCCTCAGCTTTTTCCTGTTTTTACTAGGGTCCAGGCTGTGTCCTTGGCCAGAGCCCTCAGGTGGTCCTTGCATGCGCCAGTGAATTGGCCAAATATCCATCAGATCCCCCCCCCCCCCACTCCCCCACCCCCAACCCTCGCTTCCTACACCACTCTTTTGGGGGCAGGCAGAGACTCCACCTCAATCCACCTCAATCAAGGTTTTGCGGAATGCCTGACATAAGGGCAGGACTTGGCCTATCTAGATTGTGACTTAATTTTCAGCCCTTACGGTGCACTCCCAATGGATTTACGGTCAGGGTAAGGGCTACAGGAAACTCTTTCTTATCCGGCACCGACGGGACCGGCGTGGTGCCGGTTGATCAAAAAGTCCGAATTACAGAGAGGTATACTTACCAAGGTACGAGAGCCCCGTACACGGCCACAGGTGCAGGAGCCCCGGTTACACGGCACTTGTGCAGGAGTCCCGGTTACACGGCCACAGATCCAGGAGTCCCTGTTGCACGGCCACAGGTGCAGGAACCCCGGTTACATGGCCACTAATATACAGTAAAACTTACCTGAACCTACTCCTGAATTTTGCCAGTTAAGAGAGATTTCCGGATATTTAGGTGCCGGTTAAAAGAGAGTTTCCTGTACAACACCATAGCGCTGGTCTGGGCTTCCCACTGAAAGCGAGGGAACGCTGAATTTACCCAACACGGATCTCGTAGGATCCTGAGAGATGTTGAAATAGGAAATCTCACGCCGATTATAGATCGCACAGGAATGACAGGTTACTTCACCTTGCGTACCTTTTGAAACATTAATCACTAGTTTGTTTTTCTTCACGTATGATCCTTCAGAAAGATGCTGGGCCCTAATTTCTGATTGGCAGGATGTCCATGGCCTCCCCCCTCACTATCTCTGTAACCTCCTCCAGCCCTATAACCCTCCGAGATATCTGCGCTCCTCTAATTCTGCCCTCTTGAGCATCCCCGATTTTAATCGCTCCACCATTGGCGGCCGTGCCTTCAGCTGCCTGGGCCCTAAGCTCTTGGAATTCCCTCCCTAAACCTCTCCGCCTCTCCTCCTTTAAGACGCTCCTTAAAACCTACCTCTTTGACCGAGCTATCGGTCATCTGTCCTAATATCTTCATACGTGGCTCGGTGTCACATTTTGTCTTATAATTCTCCTGTGAAGCGCCGCGGGACGTTTTACTACGTTAAAGGTGCTATATAAATGCAAGTTGTTGTTGTTGCCCAGATAATGGTAGGACCCTAGGAAGGACAGAGGATCAAAGGGACCTTGGTGTGCATGTACATAGATCCCTGAAGGCAGCAGGACAGGTAGATAAGGTGGTTAAAAAGGCATATGGGATACTTGCCTTCATTAGCCAAGGCATAGAATATAAGAGCAGGGAGGTTATGATGGAGCTGTACAAAACGCTAGTTAGGCCACAGCTGGAATACTGTGTGCAGTTCTGGTCACCACACTATAGGAAGGATGTGATTGCATTGCATTGGAGAGGGTGCAGAGGAGATTCACCAGGATGTTACCTGGGTTGCAGCGCTTCAGCTATGAAGAGAGACTGGACAGGCTGGGGTTGTTTTCCTTAGAGCAGAGAAGGCTGAGGGGGGACCTGATTGAGGGGTACAAAATTATGAGGGGCATAGATAGGGTAGATAGAAAGGAACTTTTCCCCTTAGTAGAGGGGTCAATAACCAGGGGGCATAGTTTCAAGGTAAGAGGCAGGAGGTTTAGAGGGGATTTGAGGAAAAACTTTTTCACCCAGAGGGTGGTTGGAATCTGGAACTCACTGCCTGAAAGGGTGGTAGAGGCAGGAACCCTCACAACATTCAAGACGCATTTAGATGAGCACTTGAAACGCCATAGCATGCAAGGCTACGGACCAAGTGCTAGAAAATGGGATTAGAATAGGCAGGGCTTGATGGCCGGCGCGGACACGATGGGCCGAAGGGCCTCTTTCTGTGCTGTATAACTCTATGACTCCCTAAACATCTCCACCTCGCTACCTCTCTCTCCTCCTTTAAGACGCTCCTTAAAACCTACCTCGTTGACCGAGCTATTGGTCACCTGCCCTAATATCTTCATACGTGGCTCGGTGTCACATTTTGTTTGATAATCGCTCCTGTGAAGCGCCTTGGGACGTTTTACTACAATAAAGGCGCCATATAAATGCAAGTTGTTGTTGTTGCCCAGATACTCTTGGCCGTAATTGGACAGTAACTGCTCTCAGCCACAGCTGAGGTGATAACATGAAGTAAACGACACAGTCTAATGACACGCTAGTTGAAATTATTCAAATTTACTGCAGTGAGTCATCGACCTATGCAAATGAGTGAGCCTTAAACCTCCCCATCAGTCTGCAGTTTTGGTATAAAATCAGTGGGTGTTTAAAAATGTCCCCCATCCCTGCACTGAGCATAAGTGAGCGCTATAAAGGAGTGCGAGGCTAAATTGCAATATTTTTTTTATTCTTAACGGTTTGAACAATGGAATATTTGAAGGACATTTTAGGGTTATGAGTCACTGGGTTATTACTGCTTGCCTCTGGTGTGCAAGGCTCTTAGCTACTTGACAGTGCAGCACATGTTCCATTCATTTAGACAGCAGGGATGTATTTTTAAATATGCTGACATCAGTTTGGTATGTGACATGACTACATAGGAGCGGGAGCTGAGTTTAATCTTCCTTCACCATATTACTATACATATATGGTCCCTTGAAAGAAAGAACTTGCATTTATATAGTGTCTCAGAGCGTGATGATAATAATGACCGGGTAATCTGTTTAGTGATGTTGGTTGATGGATAAATATTGGCCAGGACACCTCTCCCCTGTGCTTCTTCGAAATAGTGCCGTGGGATCTTTTACATCCACTCAAGAGGTCAGATGGGGCCTCGGTTTTAACGCCTCATCCGAAAGACGGCACCTCCGACAGAGCAGCGCTCCCTCAGTACTGCGCTGGAGTGTCAGCCTAGAATTTTGTGGCTCAAATCTCTGGAGTGGGACTTGAACTCCACAACCTTCTGACTCATGAGGCACGAGTGCTACCCACTGAGCCAGGCACAGGAGGATGCAAAGGAAACTGCCAGAGATGTCAGATGGCACCAAAGGTATACTCTATAGGCTCGCTGCTATGCTAGCCATTGTACCCACAGGACCTGACACAGTCACCTAGCAAAACCTAAAAAGCAATGAGGTTGAGGGTTTTTAACCTTATTTATTTGCACCTCATGTACATTGGCAATTTGCCGCCAATCTGGCAATTGCCGCATCCGTACTCCCAACAGTTAATCTCTGATTGGTTTCTTGGTCTCATTAGGAGATGCAAGCCACCTCTTCGCCCATGGTTACCTACTCATGAGCAGTTTCACAGCAATTTTTATATACAATATAGATATAAATAATATACATGTATAAATATAAATAATAAATAAATTATATATATAAATAATATAATATGTAAATATATAATATATACATATATAAATATGTAAATCTATAAATATACATATATATATATATATTTGTAACTAAGCTATCAAGTCCCCTTTCCCAAAACCGAAAATTTGAAATTTCCCCCCCACTCCCCCCCCAGCCATCTTGGAAAAACTCCCATTGGGTCCTCCTCATCTGCTGCCGTGACTTTGGTGGAATATCGGCAGAGACCCTGGAGAAACAGACATGTTTACGCCCTTTCTCTGGTGGTTTCCACCGATCTCCCGACGGAAAGCCCCAGTGGAAATTCCAGACGCCTATCGCTATCCTCATATTTACTTTCCATAACATTTAGTCGCAGTTTCTTACATTCCTAACATTCACAATTTATCTAGGCACCAAGTCCCATTCACCACTGTGCTCGCTGACTTTGTTTGAAATGGTCTGGCATCGCCTCGATATTAAAATTCTCATCCTTGTTTTTCAAATCCCTCCATGGCCTCTTCCCTCCCTATCTCTGTAATCTCCTCCAGCCCGACAAGCCTTCGAGATCTCTACACTCCTCCACTTCATGGAATCATAGAATGCTTACGGCACAGAAGGAGGCCATTCGGCCCATCGTGTCTGTGCCGGAAATTCTGGCTTCTTGCGCATCGCCGATTTTTCTTTGCTCCACCATTGGCGGCCGTGCCTTCAGCTGCCAAGGCCCTAAGCTCTGGAATTCCCTCCCTAAATCTCTCCGCCTCTCTACCTCTCTCTCCTCCTTTAAGACGCTCCTTAAAATCTACCTTTTTGACCAAGCTTTTGGTCACCTGCCCTAATATCTCCATGTGTGGCTCGGTGTCAAGTTTTGTTTGAAAGTGCTCCTACGAAGTGCTTTGGGATATTTTGCTACATTCACGGATCTATAGAAATGCAAGTTGTTGTTAAAGGGACCTCTCAGCTTTTAATGTTGATGCGCAAATGTTTAAATCTAACATCGATAGATATAGAAACCACCACCAATAAACTAACAATGTGCTTCCCACATGCTTGGTATATTGCAAATCAAGAAGTGAGGAAAGAAGGAATTCCTCACGATGACTTTGAATTTTACATTTAGTCCTAATGTACATTTTAATTAGGATAATTAGTTTTCATTAGAATAGTTTTCACATTAGCTTATTGCTTACAGGGGATGGTAGCATAGTGGTTATGTTAGTGGACTAGTAATCCATGAATGCCTGGACTAATGAGCCAGAAATGTGAGTTTGAATCCCACCACGGCAGCTGTGGAATTTAAATTTAGTTAATTAATTTTTTTTTTTTAAAAGCTCGTATCAGTAATTGTTGTAAAAACTCATCTGGTTCACTAACGTCCTTTAGGGAAGGAAATCTGCTGCCCTTACCCGGTCTGGCCGATATGTGACTCCAGACCCACAGCAATGTGTTTGACTCTTAACTGCCCTCTGAAATAGCCGAGGGAGCCACTCAGTTGTACCAAACCGCGACAAAGAAGTATACTAAGACTGCAGCGGTTCAAGGAGGTGGCTCACCACCACCTTCTCAAGGGCAATTAGGGATGGGCAATAAATGCTGGCTTTGCCAGCGACGCCACATGAACGAATATTAAAAAAAAATCTTAATTGGTTGCCCCGGGCAGGCTACTAGCTGTCTACAACAGACATCTTTCTACACATAATTCTGATGTACAGCTCCATCATGGCATAATTTCTGCTGAATATTTTTCCAATTGCTCCGCGAAGCTTGCAAGGGATGTGTTCAAGTAATTTCAAGGCAAAATGCAACATATGTTTAAATCGTAGTGGGAGATTTATCCTGCTGTGGAAATGTAATCAGAAACAATAATGGTTTTGTTACCTTTGGCTTGTTATGGATCATTTATGGCGGCTCCATGATATGTATGGTAGTTACAAGCTAAACAAAAAACGTGCTTTTATATCGCACCTTACAACATCTCGCAGAAACATCCCAAAGTTGCATCACATAAAACAACTTCAACTTGTATTTATACAGCGCCAGTAATATAATAAAACGTCCCAAGGCGCTTTATCAGGCGATTATCAGGCAAAACTTGACAAACCGAGCCACATAAGGAGATATTAGGACAGGTGACCTAGAAAGCTTGGTCAAAGAGGTAGGTTTTAAGGAGCGTCTTAAAGGAGGAGCGAGAGGTAGAGAGACGGAGAGGTTTTGGGAGGGAATTCCAGAGCTTAGGGCCTTGGCGCATTCAACAATGAATTAGAAGTTCAATCAGTATTAGTAAGGCCAACGCGGCCGCCATCTTGTGCATGGAAAGATCCCGCAAGCAGCATTGAATTGAGTGAGCAGTTAATCTTTCTCGAATGGCAGCTGGATGAGGGAAGAACATCAAGATATCAGGAGAGTTCCCTGCTTTTCTTCAAATACTACCACCCGAACCAGCAGACAGGACTGCAGCTTGAAACCTACAGCAAAGCAGTGCTCCCTCCATATTAAACTGTCAGTTTAATTGCGTACTCAAGTTCAGGAGTGGGGCTTGACCTCAAAATCTTCTGACTTAAAGGCAAGAGAGCTACTTACTGAGCCAAGCTTGAAAGGATATTTACTCGTCCTAGCCCCTTTGGGGCTATCCCGGATCGGGCGTATTTCTCAGATGTTCACTTTCCGACTAAAGTTTGAGGTAGCCGAATCCTAAAGACGCTTAACTGGGTCTAAAGGTCCGGGCTATCTCTCCCTAAAGGAAAGGAACAACCCGGGAATGTTACCGTCCTCCAGATAGCGCTTTTAATAAGTTTAGCTAGACTGTAACGTCCCGGATATTATGAGGGTCCAGAGAACTCCCCTCAGAAATGTAACTCTCCACCAAAGAGTGTACAGAGATTGAGTTTGCGAGTTATTGATACAGAAGACTTATGTGAGACAATTCTAAAAATATATAGAGATTTATTAAAAGAACCGACATGCAATTTACAGTTGGTGAATCAGTCAATCGCAACATTAATAGTTCTAAAAAGAGAAAAAATACAATCTTACTTTTAACAGAGAATCTTACTTTTAAATCTTAACTTCGCTACAGTATTACAGTTCTTAAAGTTTTCTATACAGGATATCCATCAATATCAAAATACCTTTGATCCCCGAGGTACAAAGAGTGGAAGACCACAGAGCCGCCTCTGTAGTCGAGAATCGCCTTGCCCGATTAAAGCGAGTCTGTTATCTCATTTGAGACTTCAATATTTATACCCTTTTTCAGTTGTATTTCCTTTAAGGTTTCTGCTGATGCAAGTCAATTATCGCTATTCATCTTTCTGCTGACCTCTGCAATTCTTTACTACCACATCAGCTTGTAATATTCCAGAATCTGCCACATCTCCAGGTGTTCTGGGTTCACCATATAAAAAGGTGTGAAAGGCAGGTGTCCCTTATTTTATGTGTCATCTTTACGAGGGCAGATGTTCCTTATCTTATGTGCCATCTTTACGAAGTTTGATTTATATCACTTATCCAGGGGTTGACCATCGTGTTGTTCCCAAAAGGTCAGCCACTCGGAGCCATCCCATTCTTCTGTTTCAATAAGGTTATTTATTCAGGGTCAACAACTTGTCCTGTTTCAACAAGGCCAGAATTCTTTCATAAGATAGTGTATTTTTTCTAAAAAGGCTATAGTATATTCCTTCACAAGCTTACACACCGGCCTGTTGTCCGGGTCTGTTGTAGACTAATTGATTACCACGATTAGCCAACAACTCCATTACCGTTGTATCATGTGACTACCAGGATGGTAGCGGGTGAACTAGACGGGCCTTGGTCTTTTTCCGTCTAGCAATTCCTATGTTCCTACGTTATTCCTCCTTTTTTTTAAGATTGTTTTCCATCTTCCTCAGTGTGTGAAGGAGAACCTTTGTATGACCTCTGTGGTACAATAGAGTTGGAGAAAGTAACGTTGATTGATTTTAAAATAGAGAAGAGGCTCTTACAACTTGGCACTAAGTTAAATACGAAACGTTTCAGGCCTTAATGAAATGGTGTTCAGAAAATAATCCGCAAGTATGATCGATGCATTTGGGATTTCTTTCAAAATTGCAATTTCACGCTGCCATTGTACCCAATCCTTTAGCCAGTAGAAGGCAAGTAACACAATTCCCTGAGGTCTGGAAAGAGCAACATGGGGGTGAAAATTCCTCTCCTGGTATGTTCCTGGTGTGATCCAAGCCCGCCAATTTTAACACTAATGGACGCAAGATTGCGATGTGTCAAATTTGCCATAGGCTCTCCCGACATACACCAGGAGCAGTGGAGAGGAATCTAAACCCCACAGCTGATGGTGGACGCTGATTCGCTGAATTCCTTCGAGCGAGAGCTGGACCTGTTTCTGGCTGGGGCGGAGATCACCTCTTAGAGAAGGTAGGTACTGCAGGGAATTCAGGGCCAGAGCAATTTCCTGGACTTGTTTCAATTGTCTAGATGGGATGGAGAGGAATTTCCCAGTTTTTTGTCCCCCAAAATTGGCCTGAGTTTTGAATCTTTTTTTTTGCCTCTCCCAGGAGATCCCATGGTTTGGGGTGGGGTGGAGAGTGTATATATTGTGATACACAAGGTATCGCAATTAGGTGAGACAGGCTGGATGGACCAGAGGGTCTTTACCTCTCCGTCATTGCTCATCTGTTTGTATTTGAGAAGAATGGGTATAGGGTGTAGCCTTTTCCTTACCTACCCCTCCTTACTGACCATAAAAAAAATTCAAATATTGAACCTCCAGCCAAAATATCTTGTACTAATGGCATTTTGTTATCATATGAAGTGGAATTTGTTTCATTAGATGAACCCATTGTTTTTTGGCACTTAGCTTCATGTTACGCTAATTAGTGGATCTCCTGTGACATTGCTAATACATAGTCTTGATTCTAAAGCACAATTGTCAGGTTTGGCTGCTAGCCTAGCCTGGTCACTGCTCTAAATAGACAAAATCCAGGTCATTGTAGCCACTGATAAACTGCTCAGATCAATCAGAGGACAGATTTATTGGCTTGATTTTGAGTGTCAGCTGTGACTCAGTGGGTAGCACTCTTGCCTCTGAGGCAGAAGGTTGTGGGTGCAAGTCCCCCTGCAGAGACTTGAATACAAAAATCGAGGCTAACACTCCAGTGAAGTACTGAGGGAGTGCTGCACTGTCAGAGGTGCTGTCTATCGGATGAGACACTAAACCGAGGCCCTGACTGCTCTCTCAGGTGGATGTAAAAGATCCCATGGCACTATTTCGCTATCAGCACTCACCGTTATTAAGGAGTAAATCGGACAGCAACTTCCAGCGTCCGCACAAGCGCATTTAAACGCGGAAATCAGGAAGTTGCCATCCAATTTGCCCTGCCCCTCCACAACCTTCGCTACACCGGTACCTTGCCGAGAAACTCATCATTAAAACACATGAAGAGCGTGAAGTTTTGGTACTTACCCGCTAGATGCCCACTAAACACGCCAGAAAAAGTTCGGGCTTGTCCATTCAAGTGTAAAGGAATTTTTAATGGCATAATAAGTCTTAATTATTGCCAAACAACCTCTCTGGCCCTGAAAATTTACTTTTACAAGTGTGGAGTCTCATTCCTTCAGATTTTAATTGTTGTTGGAGATTTAAAAAAAATTAAATTTAAATACTTTTTTAAAACTTTTTCTTTCTGTCTCTTTTATCTCTCTCTTAATCCCTTTTTTCTTTCCCTCTCCTTATTTTGCTTTCTGTACATGATTTTACATTGAATTAAATATCCTCACATTGCCTGTTTCAGACTCTGCATGCCTCAGTAAGGATGCTTCAATCTGATTGGTTGAGGAGACACGCTGTTGCTCACAACGGTCCCGAATCCCCTGTAGAGGGCGCCGCACTGAAAAGGATCTCTAATTACCGTAAGTTTCCTCACCAAAGCCCGCTAAAAGTCTGTGGGCAGCTGTAAGCGTAATGAACGGCGAGCACCGCAAAATCCGGGCCATAATAACCAATTGTCAAAAATGTGTCTTCTTAGTCCAGATTTTCTTTTCTGCCCTAATTTGCGTTGGGTCATTCTCTGGTTTTTCGCCTCCCCCTAGGAGATTACACGGACCCGGGAGGGTAGGGAATGTCTCAATCATGAAGCATGAGGCCTCACGACTGTATGGGGCAGGTTGGATGAACCAGCTGGTCCTCTGAGAACTCCTGCTCCTCCCGGCTCCATATTCAGCTAAGTTTCTTACCCTCTTTGTTGCAGGCGATCCCTAGGGCTGGCAATGGCGCTGGCTGCCTCAGGGCAAAACATTCCACTTATTGTCATATGCAGAGGGCCTAACGTCTGCTTCAGGTGTGGGTAAAGGACGCCTCTTGTTTGTCCTTACCCATACTGTCGTATGAGGAGAGATTGGGTCGACTAGGCCTGTATTCACTAGAGTTTAGAAGAATGAGAGGGGATCTCATTGAAATGTATACAATTCTGACAGGGCTAGACAGACTGGATGCAGGGAGGATGTTTCCCCTGGCTGGGGGGGTGTCTAGAATGAGGGGTCACAGTCTCAGGATACGGGTTAGGACATTTAGGACTGAGATGAGGAGAAATTTCTTCACTCAGAGGGTGGTGAACCTGTGGAATTCTCTACCACAGAAGGCTGTGGAGGCCAAGTCACTGAATATATTTAAGAAGGAGATAGATAGATTTCTAGACACAAAAGGCATCAATGGGTATGGGGAGAGAGAGCGGGAATATGGTATCGAGATAGAGGATCAGCCATGATCATATTGAATGGCGGCACAGGCTCGAGGGGGATAATGGCCGACTCCTGCTCCTATTTTTCTATGTTTCTATGTTTCTAATATGGCAGACAGCAGACTTCCAGCTGGAAGTGTGTGGTGCTTCCGGCCCGCCATTTTGGGGCCTTAGGTGCAATGCTCCCATTAAGCGTCCGCACAGCCGCGCAGCGCTCTGGAGGTCCCACACAGGCCGCTTGCCGGCTTCACCACGGAAAAACCGCGCATGCGCGGAAATTTGAATAGGCCGCGCAGCCTGATAAAGGGCCCAAAAAAAAATTAGGAGGGAACACTGCTCAGGTATCCATGAAAAAGAGGCGTTGCGTGATGCAATTTCTAGGCCGTAAATGGGACTGGAACTTTGATCTCCGAGTTGGGAGATCAAGAACCTAACATTGTCGGTCCACGCGTTAGTTTTTATTTTTTTATTTTTAGTCAACTAGATTCCTGCCAGAAATAGGGGAAAAAAATTGCAAAGCTTAAATTTCACTGTTAGTTTACAAAATGAATGTCTTCCAAAAAAAACCATCTCATAAAAACCTGCCTGAACACTTCAGGAAAAGTGTCAGGAGTATATGGATTTTAGAAACATTGGTGCCATTGAATAGGTGTCAGATTTAAAATTAATGACACTGAGGAATCATTACCTTAAGGAGCAAAGCAATAAATATGTAATAATTAATACGTTAATGTTTACTTCATGTGCTTTTGTTCTTGTGATTGTGTTCTGAGAAACAGATTGGTGTAGCCGAATAAAATCCCATTAATATTTGACATAAAATTTTCTCTAACTCAAAGGGATTGGGAAATGGTGGAGAGAGATGATTGACAGTTAATTACTCCATTAATCATTACTTGCATAGTCAGTCAGCAATACTTAATCCCATGGACGTCAGCCACACGAGAAGTTATACTTCAAATATAATTAGCTTTAAGGACCCAAACCCCCCCCCAGGCTAAATGTATGGAGAGCGATTGACACAAGGCTGTGGAACAAAGGATTGAAAAGGGGGATACAGTTACACGCAGATAGCTGTGGTTGGCACTTCAGTGATGAAACATACAGGCAGCTGCTTATTTACTGGCGAGCTCACCAAAATATAATCCTCGCCTTCAATTTTAAGTCTAGATAACCACAAATGTGCATGTGCTCACACGTACAGCAAACTGCATTTATACAGCGCCTTTAACATAGTAAAACCTCCCAAGACGCCTCACAGGAGTGTTATAAGACAAGAAATTTGACACCGAGCCACATAAGGATAAATTAGGGCAGGTGACCAAAAGCTCGGTCAAAGAGGTAGGTTTTAAGGAGCGTCTTAAAGGAGGAAAGAGAGGTAGAGAGGCGGAGAGGTTTAGGGAGGGAATTCCAGGGCTTAGGGCCTAGGCAACAGAAGGCACGACCACCAAAGGTTGAGCAATTATAATCAGGGATGCTCAAGAGGGCAGAACTAGAGGAGCCGCAGATATCTCGGGAGGGGGTTGTGGGGCTGGAGGAGATTACAGAGATAAGGAGGGGCGTAATCAAACAAAGTTTGACAGAACAGGTCTTGTGTAAGCCAGGCATTCACTTTTTTACTCCTAATCCTACATTACAACAGTGCCTACACTTCAAAAGTACTTCATTGGCTGTAAAGCACTTTGGGACGTCCTGAGATCATGAAAGGCGCTATAGAAATGCAAGTCTTTCTTCCTTTCTTCCAATCAAATTGTTGGTTATTTGTGCTCGGAAGAAACTACTGATCAGTTATTGTTATTTCTCTTATTTTCTGCCCACCTATGAAGGTGGCATAAGAGCTTAAAAGTCTTTCGGGCAAACGTTCAGGTTAATAACAGCGTTAGTCTAGACTGTGTCCGGCCCATCAATGCTATTCGTGAAATGATTTTTAATTTTGTTAACGCTGCCGTGACATACCGGCCATCAGGTGTAGCGGGTAAATCGCGTTCCCACCAACCTGCCCGCTATAAGCAGTGGGGACTGTAGATAGCTCCAGTTGTAGAGCTAGCACCAGCACAGGTGCAGCAGGCCGAACGGCCTCCTTCTGTGCTGTATCATTTATGCTTCTGTAACTCAGGGCACGATCTTGCCAGCCCTGGGGAGGCGGGTACGGAGGCGGGACTGCTGGGAAAATGGCAGAATCTGGGGGCGGGTGCCCAACCCACCTCCATGCCATCTTCCCAGGAGGTGGGCAGCCATCCCGCACCGGGTCCCGTCTCCTTGGAGGCGGGAAGGGATTACAGCCTATTAACTGCCTGTTAACAGGTAGTTAACAGGCAGAAAATAGGATTATCCCCTTTTTGCCCTCACAAGTGCGGGCTTCCTGAAGGCTCCGAAACCCGCCAGGTCAGCGAGGCGAGTACTGAGTCTGCGGGGGTCGGGGGGGTGCAAAAGTGTGGTGTGAAGGTAAGTGATGGGTGCAAGAGTGGAGAGGTGAGTATCTGAGGTAAGTGCAAAGTGTTAGAAAAGGTGTACTTACCTTTGTTTCTTCCTGCAGGCTTCAGTCGGTGGGTATGCAGAGAGTCTCGCAGCTCTGCGGTAGAGATGACAGATGGCCGTTGCTTTCTCCAATGCAACAACCATCTCATTTCTGCAAAAGAAAGAGGTTTGATGAGGTCTTGAATTCAAGAACTCGTCAAACTACAGGGAATGTCAGTGTTTGACAGCTTCACAGAGCTGTCAAACGATAACAATTCATCTGTCAAAAATTTTTGACAGATGAAACGTCATACGCTGACATTCTCTGTAACCGGCTTTCCCTTAATTGGCCTGCTAAGCCCGCTGGGTGGGCTTAACAAGGTCAATCAAGGGAAAATAGCGTGGGTTGGCCAGAAGTTATTGGAGGCGGGACTGAAACCCGACAAGTGGGAGTCCCGCCTCCAAAAGCCCCCCATTGGCAAAATCACCCCCTCAGTATCCAACACAGGCACGATGGGCCGAATGGCCTCTTTCTGTGCTGTATCATTCTATGATTCTATGGCCACTTCAACACACCAAAGCCCCTGACAACCAGAGTGGCACACCCGAGGAGTGAGCCAAGATTCCCATTTAAGGGTAATTTAACCAATTAGGGAGGGAGAATTGCTCTGCTCCCTTTACATAGCGTCATGTAGATGCAATCAGAAACAGCATGTTTAGTATTTTTCTACATTTACAGACCAATTTTCCCACCAGGTTTCCTGTCATCTACCTATTTTATTCATTGCTTCTCCTAAAATTACTACTTGTTATTCTAGATTTCAATCAGAGAAAACACACGTATTTCATTATGATTCAAACAATACAGCATTTGTGTCACCTTGTCAGAGACCCTTTTTTCATTATTAATTTATGAGCTTCAATATGTGCTTTTTGCCAATTCCTTCTTTGATCAAGGAGCCAAAACATTGTGTCGCACAGAAACACTAAGAAACAGTTCCATTTAACTGTTGCAGCAGCAAAAGTGACAAGATTTGATTTATTCTAATAGGCAATGAATGGAATCAGTTACAAACATTCAGCCAAATTAAATATATTATTATAAACAGCTGTCAAAATGAATATTTTAGAATAACCTTGTACTTCATGCGCGCGGCGCACACACACACACACACACACACACACACACACACACACGTATGTCCACCAAAAGAAAATAGGTTCCTACTGGAGTATTGCGTCCAATTCTGGGCACCACACTTTAGGAAGGACATGAAAGTTTTGGAGAGGGGACAGAAGAGATTTACGAGAATGGTTCCAGGGATGAGGGATTCCTGGGTAGACTGGAGAAGCTGGGGTTGTTCTCCTTGGAGCAGAGAAGGCTAAGAGGAGATCTGATAGAGCTGTTTAAAATTATGAAGGGTTTGGATAGAGTAAATAAAGAGAAACTGTTTCCAATGGCTGAAGGGTTGAGAACCAGAGGGCACAGATTTAAGGTGAGTGGCAAAAGAACCAGAGGCGACATGAGGAAAACTTTTTTACGCAACGAGGGTTAGGATTTGGATTGCACTGCCTGATAGGGTGGTGGATACAGATTCAATAGCAGCCTTCAAAAGGGAATTGGATAAATACCTGAAGGAGAAAAATTTGCAGGGATATGGGGAAAGAGCGAGGGGAGTGGGACTAACTGGATTGCTCTTCGAAAGAGCCGGCACAGACTCGATGGGCCGAATGGCCTCCTTCTGGGCTGTACTATTCTATGATTCTATGAAGTTAGCAGATTGGGCGCTGGCTGTTCCATTGTTAAATTGGTGTGCTTTGCCCAGTTTCAAGCCCGAAAAAACGGGCGCAACGCCCACCAATTTCTCCCCCCGATTAGATTAGCGCTGCTGCGCGTTGAAGAAGAAAAGATTGTGATTAACAAGCTGGCACAGAAGCATCCTCCCTGCTGGCGCCTTCCTTGGGCTGTTGCGGACGGCAAAGGCTGAGCTTCCCCGAGAGCAGCTGTGGCTGACAGTTCATTAACTGCTGCGGAGTTGCTGGAGTTGTGCCATCCAAGGCTTCCAGTGCGGTGTGCTGCACGTATAATTGATGCAGCACGCTCCTAATAAGCCCAGACATTGATTTTTGACAAGTACAAGCCGCCTGTGTTAAACAGATCATTTCTAAGTTATCCGTGGAGATATTAAACTTTCTCTATAGCCACAGAATTCAGTACTTGAGCATTTATTGTTCCCAAGAAAGACAGAAAGAACTTGCATTTATATAGCGCCTTTCATGACCCAAATCGCTTTACAGAAAATGAAGTACTATTTTTGAAGTGCAGTCACCATTCTAATGTAGGAAACGCAGCATTTTGCGCACAGCAAGGTTCCACAAACAGCAACGTGATAATGACCAGATAATCTGGGTTTTTTTTTAGTGATGTTGGTTGAAGGATAAATATTGGCCCAGGACACCGGGTAGAACATTGAAATGGCACCATGGGGCTTTTTAACATCCACCTGAGAGGGCAAACGGGACCTCGGTTTAACGTCTCATCCAAAAGACGGCACCTCCGACAGTGCGGCACTCCCTCAGCACTGCACTGGGAGCGTCAGTCTAGACTTTGCGCTCAAGTCTCTTGGAGTGGGACTTGAACCCACAACCTTCTGACTCAGAGGCGAGGGTGCTGCCCACTGAGCCATGGCTGACACCTATCGCAATAACAGAATACTGCGGATGCTGGAAATCTGAAATAACAATAGAAAGTGCTGGAAACACTCAGCAGGTCAGGCAGCATCGAGGAGAGAGAAACAGAGTCAACGTTTCGAGTCGAACCCTGACACCTGTCTGTCTGACTGTCTAAAGGAAACAAACCCTGAACATATATAAACAGCATTCAACGGATTCCTATGTTGTGATCGCAATACATATTTTCAGGATAAACTTGGCTAATCAATCAGTGAAATTACATCATTACGTGTGAAACTACTTCCTATTATCCAGGCAGAATGCTGTGAATAAACTTTACAGGCAGTTCCATTGAGTGCTAATAATTAAGCACTGTCACCAACTGATTTACTCTCTCTCCTACACACACAGACACACAACTGCCAGATGGCGAATACTTTACTCATTCACCGTATCCGTCCATCTATGTGTTCCACCGTCTAGTGATGCCTCTAAGGGGAAGCTAGATAAGCAAATGAGGGAGAACGGAATTGAAGGATACACAGACAGGATGAGATGAAGTGAGGTGGGAGGAGACTCGTGCGGAGCATAGACCAGTTGGGCCGAACGGCCTATTTCTGTGCTGCGAATTCTATGTAATTCTACGTGCTGCCAGATGAGTTAATCAAACAATGGCACTCATGTCCATCCAGAGCTTCCAGTCTCTCCAGGGCAATAAAAATTCCCTGAACATTACTGCACACCATGCAACTAAAAGAGTAAAAAAGACAAGAGCGCTTGACTTCGCTTCCAGCCGTGCCATGTAGTTATCGCTCATTATTGCCTTCTTTGTCATCAGTATGTGTGCGCATCTTGCTTGAGCTGAGCATTCCAACGCCCAATCTTACCCAGCGTGCTCCATGCTGTCCAAACTGCGGTCATGTGACAAGTCGTTCCTGAGGCCTGGCAACCCAGTGTGAAGTGCGGGCAGCTTACCCCCCCCCGTTGGCAGGTGTTTCTGGTTTGCTGCTTCACCCTCTCTGAATCCCGTGGACTGGCGGTTTGGAATGGGCTGCGTTTAGCACTGCTGTCTCATTGGTGGATAAATAAAAAGGATATAGAGGCACTGGAGAGGGTGCAGAGAAGATTTACAAGGATGATACCAGAAATGCGAAGGTATACCCATCAGGCAAGGTTGAACAGGCTGGGTCTCTTTTCTCTTGAAAAAAGAAGGCTGAGGGGTGACCTAATAGAAGTCTTTAAAATCATGAAAGCTTTTGATAAAGTGGATACAGAGAGAATGTTTCCACTTGTGGGCAAGAGCAAAACTAGAGGCCATCAATATAAGATAGTCACCAAGAAATCCAATAGGGAATTCAGAAGAAATTTCTTCACCCAAAGAGTGGTGAGAATGTGGAACTCGCTACCACAGGGAGTGGTTGAAGCGAATAGTATAGATGCATTTAAGGGGAGGCTGGACAAGCATATGAGGTAGAAGGGAATAGAGGGTTATGCTGATAGAGTTAGATGAGGAAAGGCAGGAGGAGGCTCGAGTGGAGCATAAACGCCGGCATGGACTGGTTGGGCCGAATGGCCTGTTTCTGTGCCGTATATCCTGTGTAATCCTATGTAAATCCTCGATCAGAACCAGATCGGTTAGCCTCGACGACTCCTGCCACCAACTCCGTTCCCCAGCCATCGATTCCAGCCCCCTCCCTGGCCCACATCTCGGGCTGAACCAGACCGTTCGCAACCTCGGCAACCTCGCAAAGGCGCTATACAAATTGTTGTTGTGATATATGTAAAATAATGGGAACGTGGATTAAACTGGCCCTAGACTCCATGTGACCCCAGAAGATTAAAGATTGGACATTGCATTGGACATAACAACAGTGAGAGTGCATTTCAAAAACAGTTTTGCATTGGATTTGAAGCATGTTGTGTCACCCTGCAGACGCGATAAAGAGCTGTATAAAAGAAAGACTTGCATTTATATAACACCTTTCACGATCTCAGCATGTCCCAATGCGCTTTACAGCCAATGAAGTACTTTTCGAAGTGTAGTCACTGTTGTAATGTAGGAAACACGGCAGCCAATTGCACACAGCAAGCTCCCACAAACAGCAATGTGATAATGACCAGATAATCTGGGTTTTTTTTAGTGATGTTGGTTGAGGGATAAATATTGGCCAGGACACAGGGTAGAACTTCGAAATAGTGTCATGGGGGGGTTTTACATCCACCTGAGAGGGCAGACGGGGCCTCGGTTTAATGTGTCATCTGAAAGACGGCACCTTCAATGGGAACGTGGATTAAATTGGCCCCAAACCTCCGTGTGACCCAAGAAGATTAAAGATTTTTTTTTAAATTCGTTCATGGGATGTGGGCGTCGCTGGCAAGGCCAGCATTTATTGCCCATCCCTAATTGCCCTCGAGAAGGTGGTGGTGACCCGCCTTCATGAACCGCTGCAGTCCGTGTGGTGAAGGTGCTCCCACAGTGCTGTTAGGGAGGGAATTCCAGGATTTTGACCCAGCGACGATGAAGGCTTTGGGGAGTCAGGAGGTGAGACACTCGCCGCAGAATACCCAGCCCCTGACCTGCTCTTGTTGCCACAGTATTTATGTGACTGGTCCAGTTAAGTTTCTGGTCAATGGTGACCCCCCAAGATGTTGATGGTGGGAGATTCGGCAATGGTAATGCCGTTGAATGTCAAGGGGCGGTGGTTAGACGCTCGCTTGTTGGAGATAGTCATTGCCATGCGCTTGTGTGGCGTGAATGTTACCTGCCACTTATCAGCCCAAGCCTGAATATCGTCCAGGCCTTGCTGCATGCGGGCATGGGCTGCTTCATTATCTGAGGAGTTGCGAATGGCACTAAACACTGTGCAGTCATCAGCGAACATCTCCACTTCTGACCTTATGATGGAGGGAAGGTCATTGATGAAGCAGCTGAAGATGGTTGGGCCTAGGATACTGCCCTGAGGAACTCCTGCAGCGATGTCCTGGGGCTGTGATGATTGACCTCCAACCACCACAACCATCTTCCTTTGTGCTAGGTATGACTCCAGCCAGTGACTTCAGGTTTACTAGGGCTCCTTCATGCCACACTCGGTCAAATGTTGCCTTGATGTCAAGGGCAGTCACTCTCACCTCACCTCTGGAATTCAGCTCCTTTGTCCATGTTTGGACCAAGGCTGTAATGAGGTCTGGAGCCAAGTGGTCCTGGTGGAACCCAAACTGGGCATCAGTGTGCAGGTTATTGGTGAGTAAGTGCTGCTTGATAGCACTGTCGATGTCACCTTCCATCACTTTGCTGATAATTGAAAGTAGACTGATGGGGCAGTAATTGGCCGGATTGGATTTGTCCTGCTTTTTGTGGACAGGACATACCTGGGCAGTTTTCCACATTGTCGGGTAGATGCCAGTGTTATAGCTGTACTGGAACAGCTTGGCCAGAGGCGCGACTAGTTCTGGAGCACAAGTCTTCAGTATGACAGCCGGGATGTTGTCGGGGCCCATAGCCTTTGCTGTATCCAGTGCCCTCAGCCATTTCTTGATATCATGTGGAGTGAATCGAATTGGCTGAAGACTGGCTTCTGTAGGTGGGGACCTCAGGAGGAGGCCGATATGGGTCATCCACTCGGCACTTCTGGCTGAAGATGGTTGCAAATGCTTCTACCTTGTCTTTTGCGCTCAAGTGCTGGGCTCCACCATCATTGAGGATGGGGATATTCATGGAGCCTCCTCCTCCCGTTAGTTGTTTAATGGTCCACCACCATTCACGACTGGATGTGGCAGGACTGCAAAGCTTTGATCTGATCCGTTGATTGTGGGATCGCTTAGCTCTGTCTATAGCCTGCTGCTTCTACTTTTTAGCATGCATGTAGTCCTGTGTTGCAGCTTCCCCAGGTTGGCACCGCATTTTTAGGTACGCCTGGTGCTGCTCCTGACATGCTCTTCTACACTCCTTATTGAACCAGGGTTGGTCCCCTGGCTTGATGGCAATGGTAGAGTGAGGAATATGCCGGGCCATGAGGTTACAGATTGTGGTGGAATACAATTCTGCTGCTGCCCCACAGGGCCTCATGGATGCCCAGTTTTGAGCTGCTAGATCTGTTCTGAATCTATCCCATTTAGCACGGTGGTAGTGCCACACAACACGATGGAGGGTGTCCTCAGTGTGAAGATGGGGCTTCGTCTCCACAATAACTGTGCGGTAGTCACTGCTACCAATGCTGTCATGGACAGATGCATCTGCGACAGGTAGATTGGTGAGGATGAGGTCAAGTAGGTTCTTCCCTTGTGTTGGTTCTCTCACCACCTATCACAGGCCCAGACTGGCTGCTATGTTCTTCAGGACTTGGCCAGCTCGGTCAGTAGTGGTGTTACTGAGCCACATTGAAGTCCCCCACCCAGAGTACATTCTGTGCCCTTGCTACTCTCAGTGTTTCTTCCAAGTGGTGTTCAACATGGAGGAGTACTGATTCATCAGCTGAGGGAGGGCGGTAGGTGGTAATCAGCAGGAGGTTTCCTTGCCCATGCTTGACCTGAAACCATGAGACTTCATGGGGTCCGGAGTCAATGTTGAGGACTCCCAGGGCCACTCCTTTCCGATTGTATACCACTGTGCCGCCACCCCTGGTGGGTCTGTCCTGCCGGTGGGACAGGACATACCCAGGGATGGTGATGGAGGAGTTTGGGACATTGGCTAAAAGGTATGTGGCTATGTCAGGCTGTTGCTTGACTAGTCTGTGGGACAGCTCTCCCAATTTTGGCACAAGTCCCCAGATGTTAGTGAGGAGGGCTTTGCAGGGTTGACTGCGCTGGGTGTGCCAATGCCATGTCCTTAGCCAGTGCTGAGGTCAATGCCAGGTGGTCCAACCAGTTTCACTCTTGTTGTTTCTCATAGCAGTTTTTTACAACTGAGTGGCTTGCTAGGCCATTTCAGAGGGCAGTTAAGAGTCAATCACATTGCTGTGGGTCAGACCGGGTAAGGGCAGCAGGTTTCCTTCCCTAAAGGCCATTAGTGAACCAGATGGGTTTTTACAACAATCTGATAGTTTCATGGTTACCATTACTGATACTAGCTTTTAATTCCAGATTTATTTAATTAACTGAATTTAAATTCCCCAGCTGCCGTGGTGGGATTTGAACTCATATCTCATGGATCATTAGTCCAGGCCTCTAGATTACTAACCCAGTAACATAGCCACTATGCTGCCGTTCCCATACCTTGAGTCAATAACTCACTTAAGAAAGAGTGATTGATGTTGCCAACAACTCTACAGTTACATAATTCAGCTCTCTGACTTGTACTCAGCTCTGATCTACAGTGGCGCCGATAGTGTCAAAGCTGGATTGCAAAGCTGGTGGGAGATTGTGAATCATCAAGAAAACTCCGCCCTACTTGTCACCATCAGCAGCATCAGCCTATACACATCCAGTGATGGAATCCTTGGAGGATTACGAGGCAGGGCTCCAGAGAAAATCCACCTCACCCAATCCTGAGTTCCGTACACCCCAAAGCCGCAAGCTTCAGGGGAAATGAGGAGAAGTGTCCTCACACAGAGGGTTGTTAAGATCTGGAACGCACTACCTGAAAGGGTGGTGGAACTAGATTCCACAGGAACTTTCAAAAGGCAATTGGACATGTAGTTGAAGAGGACTAATTTGCAGGGTTATGGGGAAAAGCTGAGATGTGGAACTAAATTGGACAGCTCTTTCAAAGAGCCGGCACAGACACGACCGGCCAAATGGCCTCCTTCTGAGCTGTAAGATTCTATGATTCTATCAATGGACTTGAAAACGATAGACTGCTTGCTTTGTGCACTGACCCTCTAACAACAGGGACCGCCGGACCTACACAAGACCGGGATTAGAACAGTGCCTCGAGAACAGGAAGTAACACCAGGACTCCGTGTTTATGCAGGAACACAAGAGTTGCAGCAAATGTATCTCAACGGACCATCGAAGAAAAAGTTTGCCCAGAACGTGAGCAGCAAATGTTTCAGATCATCGCTGCTCCTGCCTGTCAGTCAGCCTGTCCCTCAGACTGTGCGTCACCTGAAAACCTGCTGAATTGGGCTGATTGGCGCCTGCAATTTCACTGCAGGAAACCTGTGACCTTTTGGAAAAATAAAAATAGCACTTGCATTCTGTTGTGACACATCCTCAAACGTGCTAGTGCACAAGATGCTACTGATGAGAGTAATACAGTTCATGAAAGCAGAAAAGAAGGGCCCAACATCTAATCAGGTATAACATTTTCTAAACAAATTTTAATAACTATATTGTTATACTTTGCATTTTAGTGCAAAAACACTATTGTTTAACTCAAAGGGTTAGGTATTACAAAGTATTTACAGCACAGAAACAGGCCATTCGGCCCAACAGGTCCATGCCGGTGTTTATGCTCCACATGAGCCTCCTCCCACCCCTCTTCATCTCACTCCATCAACATATCCTTTGATTTAGCTGTGGCTCAGTTGGTAGCACCCTTACCTCTGAGTCAGAAGGTTGTGGGTTCATAGTCCCACTCCAGAGACTTGAGCACATAAATGCTAGGCTGACACTCCCAGTGCAGTTCTGAGGGAGCGCTGCACTGTCAGAGGTGCCGTCTTTCAGATGAGATGTTAAACCGAGGCCCTGTCTGCTCTCTCAGGTGGATGTAAAAGATCCCATGGCACTATTTCGAAGAAGAGCAGGGGAGTTATCTCCGATGTCCTGGCCACTATTTATCCCTCAACCAACATAACAAAAACAGATTATCTGGTCATTATCACATTGCTGTTTGTGGGAGCTTGCTGTGTGCAAATTGGCTGCTGCGTTTTCCACATTACAACAGTGTCTACACTTCAAAAAGTACTTCATTGGCTGTAAAGCGCTTTGAGATGTCCGGTGGTCGTGAAAGGCGTTATAGAAATGCAAGTCTTTCTTTATTTCTTTTTTCTTCCATTTTCCCTCATGTGTTTATCTAGCTTGTCCTTAAATGCATCTATGCCATTAGCCTCAACTACTCGCTGTGGTAGCGAGTTCCACATTCTCACCACTCTCTGGGTAAAGAAGTTCCTCCTGAATTTCCTATTGTATTTATCAGTGACTATCTTATATTTATGGCCCTTAGTTCTGGTCTCCCCCACAAGTGGAAACATCGTCTCTACGTCTACCCAATCAAATCCTTTCATAAGCTTGACGACCTCTATCAGGTCACCCTCAGTCTTCTCTTTTCTAGAGAAAAGAGCCCCCGCCTGTTCAATCTTTGTTTTCACGTGCCATAATGATGAATGGCTATATTTGCAAAATAGAATTCAAATGTAAATTTTTGGTTTAGAGAGACAGGGCTTCCGGGAAATGCAATTCCTGTTACATTTATCACTGCAATGGCACTAATTAGCCAATTAATTCAATTCAACACAACTAAGGCAAAGCAAATGATGTTTTATCATCTAGAGTTCTTCAAACAAGATATTAAAGCATTTATTAAATTTTTTGGATGAGACGTTAAACCGAGGCCCCGTCTGCCCTCTCAGGTGGACATAATCGATCCCAAGGCACTATTTTGAAGAAGAGCAGGGGAGTTCTCCCAGTGTTCTGGCCAATACTTATCCCTCAATCAACATCACCAAAAATAGATTACTTGGTCATTATCACATTGCTGTTTGTGGGAGCTTGCTGTGCGCAAATTGGCTGCCACATTTCCTACATTACAACAGTGACTACACTTCAAAAGTACTTACATAGTATTATTACATAGTATTTACAGCACAGAAACAGACTATTCGGCCCAACAGGTCCATGACGGTCTTTATGCTCCGCTCGAGCCTCCTCCCACCCCTCTTCATCTCACCCCATCAACATATGCTTCTATTCCTTTCTCCCTCATGTGCTTATCTAGCTTTCCCTTAAATGCATCTGTGCTATTCGCCTCAATCACTCCCTGTGGTAGCAAGTTCCACATTCCCACCACTCTCTGGGTAAGGAAGTTTTTCCTGAATTCCCTATTGGATTTATCAGTGACTATTTTATATTTATGGCCCCTAGTTCTGGTCTCCCCGACAAGTGGAAGCATCTTCTCTGTGTCTACCCTACAGGTCAGTATAAACTACAAATGTATAGGCATCACAGATCTATACAATCTTACAAATACTATAGGCATCACAGATCAGAACTAACTAAAATTTCCAACAGATCATGACCTTTTGTTGTTTTTTGTAATCCATAGATCACTTCTGGTCTTTATATTAACTTGAAACGTCCAACGTTGCTGATGTCTCTAATCAAACAACAGAGAGAAAATCTGTTTACCGCAGTCAGGGACAACACTAGCATAAAACATGACCAAAACCGTTGTTAGAATTAGAATATGTCCAGGGCCCCAAACACCCCTTCCAGGTGAAACAGCGATTTACTTGTACTTCCTGCAATTTAGTATACTGTATTCGCTGCTCACGATGTGGTCTCCTCTACATTGGGAAGACCAAACGCAGATTGGGTGACCGCTTTGCGGAACACCTCTGTTCAGTCCGTAAGGGGGACCCCGAGCTCCCGGTGGCCTGTGACTTTAATTCTCCGCTCCACTCCCACTCTGACCTCACCGTCCTCGGCCTCTTACACTGTTCCACGGAAGCTCAGCGTAAGCTCGAGGAACAGCCCCTCATCTTTCGTTTAGGCACTTTACAGCCCTCTGGACTCAATATCGAGTTCAACAATTTCAGATCATAACCTTGGCCCCTATCATATATATATATATATTTTTTTTTTCATCCACCCTTTTGTTTGGCCTTTTTTTCCCTCCCAGAAGCTGGCAGCTGTCCTTCATTCTGCCAGCCCAGTTCACACTTCATCCAGCCTCTACCTGTCACATTACCACCTCCTCTTGCCTTGATTATCTCTTTATGTCTCTTAATCTCTCCTGCTTTCTATCCCACCACTGACCTTGCCTTTTGTTCTTTCATCCCCTCCCCCTTTTCCCAGCATTATACTTGCTTTAAATCTATTTCATTTCCTGCTTTTTTCCAGTTCTGACGAAAGGTCTTCGACCTGAAACGTTAACTCGGTTTCTCTCTCCACGGATGCTGCCTGGCCTGCTGAGTTTTTCCAGCGTTTTCTGTTGTTATTTCGGATTTCCAGCATCCGCAGTATTTTGCTATCGTGTTAGAATATGGCATGCTGTCTCGCTTTAATGAAGATTTTTTGTTGTTGCAAAAGTGCCATTTATAATGCACACGCAACGTGAAATTGCAATCGTTTTCCCCATCTCTGGGCAGCAATGAAATCTAATTTCTCCACAGCAGTGAATGCATCAATGCGCAATCAAGGATCTCAATGGAATACACCAAAAACTTCACTGGTGATGACAGGATTATTTCTCTTGGCACAGACGAAATGTTACATTTCAAAGAAAACAGTGAGTGTGATTTATAACATATCCATGGCAGCACTAAGTGCAATTTTTGGGTTTGAGCACGAATACGTTCATGTGACACTTCCGTGAGAGTTTTAATTTTAAAGGGATGATTACTATTTAACGATTTTGAAACTGTGGAACTAAAAAGAGTTTGTTCCTTACATAGTCCTGGTAATTTAAGCAAGGTTGCTAAAGTCGTGTTCCAAGTTAATTGCCTGGCATCCCATGTAAGGACTGCTAATTATTTATAATTTCAAGCACATTTACCTCTACAAATGAGGCAAGAGGTAATTGTTCCTTGTGAACATAAGAACATAAGAATTAGAAGCAGGAGTAGGTCACTCGGCCCTTCGAGCCTGCTCCGCCATTCAATAAGATCATGGCTGATCTTTGATCTCAACTCCACTTTCCCGCACTATCCCCATATCCCTTGATTCCCTCAGTATCCAAAAATCTATCGATCTCTGTCTTGAATATACTCAACGACTGAGCATCCGCAGCTCTCTGGGGTAGAGAATTCCAAAGATTCACCACCCTCTGAGTGAAGAAATTTCTCCTCGTCTCAGTCCTAAATGGCAGACCCCTTATTCTGAGCCTGTGACCCCCCCCCCCCCCCCCACCTAGTTCTAGACTTCCCAGCCAGGGGAAACAACCTCCCTGGCTGTGGAGGGAGTGTTGCTTAGATACAGCTGTCTGTGAAGAATTTTATTGGTGGAGCAAAATTGGACTTATTAGGAAGGTGTGGTTAGGACTTTTATGCCAATAAAATACTGTTAATATCAAAGGTATGCGTCCTTCCTGTTCAGAAATGGACAAAGGTCAATTAATGGACTAGAATTTGCTGGAGCCGGGTATCTTGGGTGAGCGCCATGAGTTGGATTTTTTTCCTCACCCACCAGCTCCAATTAATTTTTGCGCCGCAGATTGCCGGACGTGCAAGCTGATAACGAGGCAGTGAGGGCAACGGGGCATCTGGGACCTCGGTGAACAATGAGACCAATAATCTATCTCCTTAACCAATGAAATTTGAGGATCTGAACGCTTAGCCAAGCTCTGAGTTAGACTCTTGGACATCTGATTATTTAAACATAGTTGATTAAAACATCGCAGAATTACAGACAGGAAAAAATGTGTCGTTCTAAGTTTTTTTTGCCCATGGAACATGACGCACGACCATCTGAGCAAGACAGCGTCCTGCCCAGGGTTCAGATTGTTTTTTAATTCATCAAATTCAGGAACCGAAGACAGCCGCTGCTGACGTGAAAGCTGTATATTTTACAGCAATTCGCAACAAATCCAATTTGATGCTCTTCCTCTCTGCTGGTCAGAAACATTTCTTGCTTTGCCAGCCAGTCACTAGCCCACGTACCCAGTCAGTGACATTCACATCCATTAAACCACTTTCCAATCTGTGCTCTCTTTGGTTCATAGAGTCATAGAATGATACAGCACAAAAGGAGACCATTCGGCCCATCGTGCCTGTGGTAGAGCTCTCCAATTGGTCCCACTCACCCGTTCTTTCCCCACAGCCCTGTGAATTTTCCCTTTCAAGTATTTATCCAATTCGATTTTGAAAGTTACTATTGAATCTGCTTCCACCGCCCTTTCAGGCAGCGCGTTCCAGATCACAACAACTCGCTGCGTAAATTTTCTGTTCCTCATCTCCCCCTCTGTTTCTTTTGCCAATTACCTTAAATCTGTGTCCTCTGCTTTATGAGCACATAAAGCTAGGCTGACACTCCAGTGCAGTACTGAGGGAGCGCTGCACTGTCAGAGGTGCCGTCTTTCGGATGAGACGTTAAACCGAGGCCCCGTCTGCTCTCTCGGGTGGACGTAAAAGATCCCACGGCACTATTTCGAAGAAGAGCAGGGGAGTTATCTCCAGTGTCCTGGCCAATATTTATCCCTCAACCAACATAACAAAAACAAATAGATTATCCGGTCATGATCACATTGCTGTTTGTGGGAGCTTGCTGTGCGCAAATTGGCTGCTGCGTTTCCCACATTACAACAGTGACTACACTTCAAAAAGTACTTCATTGGCTGTAAAGTGCTTTGGGACGTCCGGTGGTCGTGAAAGATGCTATCGAAATGTAAATCTTTCTTTTTTTTCTTTTTCTTTTTTACCAACCCTTCTGCCACTGGAAACAATTTCTGTCAAAACCTTCCATGGTTTTGAACACCTCGAACCAATCTCCCCTTAACCTTCTCTGCTCTAAGGAGAACAATCCCAGCTTCTCTAATCTCTCCATGTAACTGAAGTCCTTCCTTTCAGTTCTATCATTTAGTTTTTATTCCCCCATGCATATTTTTTTTACTCTGTGAAGGATTTACTAACTTCTATAATTTCCCCAGTTTAACTTGCATCCTGGTTGTGTTCTTTCAATGGCATATGCAGAACAATTATCATTAATTGCTAACTGTAATCAAAGGGAAAGGCTATTTGAAACATAAATTACCCCATGAACAGAGTCCTTACACCTTGATATAGCAGCCCTAACTTTCTGCGGCTACCGTACCTAACTAAAATCTATCAATCTCAGTTTTGGCATTTTTAATTTACCCTGCCTCAACAGCTTTTTGGGGAGAGAGTTCCAGATTTCCACGACCCTTTGTGTGAAGAAATGCTTCCTGACGTCACCCTGAACGGTCTGGCTCTAATTTTAAGGTTATGCTTCCTTGTTCTGGACTCCCCCCACCAGAGGAAATAGTTTCTCTCTATCTATCCTCTCAAATCCTGTAATCATCCCAAACACCTCAATTAGATCATCCCTTAACCTTCTATACTCAAGGGAATACAAGCCACGTCTATGCAACCTGTCCTCATAATTTAACCCTTTTTGCCCCAGTAACGGTCCTTGAGTGTACACCACTGGATGCTCCACGATACATTGGGGGTTAAATTGGATAACCCCCGAAAACGGGTGTGGGGATCGCGGTACGCGATTAACCCGCGCTGTTCATTGGCTGCACACATCAGCAGGGGGCCCGATATCGCTACTTAAAGGCAGCCTGCACCTCTTAAAGGGGAGGTGCATTGAGGCTGCAAGAAGTGGTGGGAGTTTTCTGAAAAATGAATCTGTGCTGTTGATACTTTGAGGAATGGCTGAACATGCGAGAGAGCGAACACCAAGGTTTTCTGACAATGCACTGGAGGTCTTGGTGCAAGATGTGGAGGGAAGGAGAGAAGAAGTGACATCCTGTATCCACGGGGGGGGGGGGGGGGGGAGGGGGCAGGAGGCCCTCCAGAGATGCTCAGGAGGCAGTGGGAAGAAGTAGAGACAGAGGTCAATGCATAGCTCCAAGAACATGGATGCAGTGCAGGAAAAAGTTTAACGATCTGACATGAGTTGCCAAGGTGAGTTAGTTCAATCTTCAAATGGCAGATCCTACCAACTGTACCACTAGCCTCCTCCACTGCTCAATTCATTATACCCCCATCACCCACCTACCAACAATCTCTATCAATCAGTGCTCAACCCTTCCATTCATATGCTATACCACACCCTCACACACTTAGCACTGTTGCAAGCCTCGCACCCACAACTCACAGCTCGCAGACACTGGCAGCTATTCAACCATGGCAGCCACATCAGCCAAACATATTGCAGGACACTCACTGACACACTTCCCTCTTTCTTGCAGGAGAAGGTGGTGCATAACAGCAGGCAGCAGCAAAGAACTGGAGGAGGACAAGCGGGCCTGCACGTTTTAACTCCCCGTGGAGGGGACAGTGCTGGCCATCATGGGAAGGGGCATCGCTGATCTCTGGCAAGAGGGAATGAGATGAAAGTGTTTCTCTGTGTATAGAGAGCCTCAGTCACCACCCTTATGCAGCAGTGCCCTGCAGACTATAAGATGTTGCTTCTATCTCCAGCAGCAGCTTGGAAAGAGCCAGATGCATAAAAGGTAAGAGTCTCGGTTACCTTGACAGCCACAGGCAATGCGGTCCTTGCCCTGCTTTAAGGTTGGAGTTGTGGCTGCAGCAGTTGGCAGATTTCAATCACGACCTCTTGTGTGAAGCGAAAACATCTCAAGCATTGGCCCTCGTTGAAGTTGAGGTAAGAGAATTGCTTCCTGAAGACCCTCGGCTGATGTGGCCTCCTGCTGAGAGCCCTTCTCCCCTCCACCTCCTCCTCCCTCTTCTGGCAGCTTGTCCTGCTCTGTGTGGCCTCTCTTCATTCTCCCAGTCAAGCTCAATTCCCAGAGGAAGCCCTACCAGGCCACCCATGTCTGGAAGCAACTTGTTCCAGCACAAGCTTTTAAATGAACAAAAAAGTACTTCAGCACCAGCCTGGCCACTCCCTGTAGACTATTCAAACTTTAGCCAAGTATAGGAAAGCTCCAAACACACGTGCAATAGCACCAGCAGCCAGTCAAATAATCCAGCAACTAACCTGTAAGTAGTTCATGTAAATAACACTAGTGGGCGGTCCTTCATGCCGTTTAATGTCATGTTCAGCTGTGCGAGGTTAAGACAGGATGTTGGCTGGAGTGTGCAGTTCAAACTTGGCAGCGCTGACATCAACTCACCATTGCACACTCATTCGCGTCATAACCTGTCTCCTCTGCATACTGCCGGTGGTCGTTAGGCGGGCGCTCGCAACCCCCTTGACCAAGATGGCGTCCAGCGCACTTCCCCATCGGAAGCAATGTTCCTTTTAAGCGGTCCGGCCATGCAGCGCTCTGTAGCTCCCCCGCCGCTGGCTCTCCGGCTTTTAAATGGGAAAAACCGCGCACGCGTGGTATTTTGAATGGGCGGCGCAGCCCCTTAGAGGGGCCGCACACCCCCCAAAAAATTAAAGGGAACATTGATTGGAAGTGTGCGCACGCATCTTGAACCCCATTTTCGATCCTAATGTGGCCGCATAGCGCCTAAGAAACGGGTACTACACCGGCCAATTTAGCCCCCATAGATTGCAATGCTGATGTGAAAAATAATTATCTTGCAATATTTCTACACAGTGACTCCTATTTTCAATAAATGCATCATTGAGCACTCTAGTGCTGAAATGGTTAAACTTCTGGCCTTTAATATTCACTTCACACGGTGAAGGGCAGAGCTGGGCAGGAAAACAGGAAGAGCCTAGGCTGCCTCATTATTGGCCTGATTTGAATAGTATTTACCTGCTTAATGGAGCTCTTGAGCATTCTGAGCGAGAGAGAGAGAGCGGGAGGCAACGAGGTCAGGAATATTGCGTACCGCGGGAAGGGAGTTGGCTTGTTCCATAACTTGCAAACTTCCAGCCTCCGCTTACCGCAATCTCACCAATGAAAGCATTCACTGTTTCTTTAAAGCGATGGCTTTTTACTTCAATCTACACTTCCCTAGCCAGGCAAAAAAAAAAGTGCCTTGAATATATGATACTCGACACAATATGACAGTTCATTTGCACTGATAATGTTCATATCTTTGGTCTTTTTTGGGGTGAAGTGGTGGGATATTTTCCTTTGGTGAACTACTATAAGGACATCAAATGCATGTCCAATTTTAACATGTTAATTTATTGAAATATGCACGGCGTTTTCCATTCTATCGCATTTACTCGATTAAAATGCATTTTCCAATTGAGACTAATCCAATTATTATACAAATAAGCGAACTAAGCCTTTCTATTGCTTTAGATAACTATTCGTATAATCATTCTTCATTTATTAATATTCATAACTGAAGTACCTTTCTTCAGTAATTCTTCCAGCTCAATGGACACAGTTCCTTTTCTAAAATCAGCGGATGTCGAATAAATATTCTTTGTTAATCTCCAACACTAAATATTCATGCTGGCTGTATCTGCATATTTTGTACTCAGATGCAGGAAGTTGATTTTTTTCAGGAAAAATGTGAATGCTTTAGTTGTTAAAAGGGGTAACTGTGTATAGGAACTATATATCCAGAATAATATATTGAAATTCTTGCATATAGCTCACACTTCTTGTAAGTGTTAGACTTCTTGTGATAGTTGACCTGTCATACTTTTCCCCAGCACACTTGATCTGTTAATTGTCCATGCCCGCATGCAACAAGACCTGGACGACGTTCAGGCTTGGGCTGATAAGTGGCAGGTAACATTCGCGCCACACAAGTGCCAGGCAATGACTATCTCCAACAAGCGAAAGTCGAACCACCTCCCCTTGACATTCAATGGCATTACCATCGCCGAATCTCCCACCATCAACATCCTGGGGGTCACCATTGACCAGAAACTGAACTGGACCAGCCACATAAATACTGTGGCAACAAGAGCAGGTCAGAGGCTAGGTATTCTGTGGCGAGGGTCTCACCTCCTGACTCCCCAAAGCCTCTCCACCATCTACAAGGCACAAGTAAGGAGTGTAATGGAATACTCTCCACTTGCCTGGATGAGTGCAGCTCCAACAACACTTAAGAAGCTCGACACCATCCAGGACAAAGCAGCCCGCTTGATTGGCACCACATCCACCACCTTAAACATTCACTCCCTCCACCACTGGGGGACTCACTCTCTGATCCCAGTACTGACTCTCACTGGGGGGTCTCACTGATCACAGTACTGACTCTCACTGGGGGTCTCACTCACTGATCACAGTACTGACCCTCACTGGGGGGTCTCACTGATCACAGTACTGACACTCACTGGGGGTCTCACTGATCACAGTACTGACTCTCACTGGGGGGTCTCACTCACTGATCACAGTACTGACTCTCACTGGGGGGTCTCACTGATCACAGTACTGACTCCTCACTGGGGGTCTCACTGATCACAGTACTGACCCTCACTGGGGGGTCTCACTGATCACAGTACTGACTCTCACTGGGGGGTCTCACTGATCACAGTACTGACTCTCACTGGGGGGTCTCACTGATCACAGTACTGACCCTCACTGGGGGGTCTCACTGATCACAGTACTGACCCTCACTGGGGGGTCTCACTGATCACAGTACTGACTCTCACTGGGGGGTCTCACTGATCACAGTACTGACCCTCACTGGGGGGTCTCACTGATCTCAGTACTGACCCTCACTGGGGGGTCTCACTGATCACAGTACTGACTCTCACTGGGGGGTCTCACTCACTGATCACAGTACTGACTCTCACTGGGGGGGTCTCACTGATCACAGTACTGACCCTCACTGGGGGGTCTCACTGATCACAGTACTGACCCTCACTGGGGGTCTCACTGATCACAGTACTGACCCTCACTGGGGGGTCTCACTGATCACAGTACTGACCCTCACTGGGGGGGTCTCACTGATCACAGTACTGACCCTCACTGGGGGGTCTCACTCATCACAGTACTGACCCTCACTGGGGGGGTCTCACTGATCACAGTACTGACTCTCACTGGGGGGTCTCACTGATCACAGTACTGACCCTCACTGGGGGGTCTCACTGATCACAGTACTGACCCTCACTGGGGGGTCTCACTGATCACAGTACTGACTCTCACTGGGGGGTCTCACTGATCACAGTACTGACTCTCACTGGGGGGTCTCACTGATCACAGTACTGACTCTCACTGGGGGGTCTCACTGATCACAGTACTGACCCTCACTGGGGGGTCTCACTCACTGATCACAGTACTGACTCTCACTGGGGGGTCTCACTGATCACAGTACTGACCCTCACTGGGGGGTCTCACTGATCACAGTACTGACCCTCACTGGGGGGTCTCACTGATCACAGTACTGACCCTCACTGGGGGGTCTCACTGATCACAGTACTGACCCTCACTGGGGGGTCTCACTCACTGATCACAGTACTGACCCTCACTGGGGGGTCTCACTGATCACAGTACTGACCCTCACTGGGGGGTCTCACTCACTGATCACAGTACTGACTCTCACTGGGGGGTCTCACTGATCACAGTACTGACCCTCACTGGGGGTCTCACTGATCACAGTACTGACCCTCACTGGGGGGTCTCACTGATCACAGTACTGACCCTCACTGGGGGTCTCACTCACTGATCACAGTACTGACCCTCACTGGGGGGGTCTCACTGATCACAGTACTGACCCTCACTGGGGGGTCTCACTGATCACAGTACTGACCCTCACTGGGGGGTCTCACTGATCACAGTACTGACTTCTCACTGGGGGTCTCACTGATCACAGTACTGACCTCACTGGGGGGTCTCACTGATCACAGTACTGACCCTCACTGGGGGGTCTCACTGATCACAGTACTGACCCTCACTGGGGGGTCACTCACTGATCACAGTACTGACCTCACTGGGGGGTCTCACTGATCACAGTACTGACTCTCACTGGGGGTCTCACTGATCACAGTACTGACCTCACTGGGGGGTCTCACTCACTGATCACAGTACTGACCCTCACTGGGGGTCTCACTCACTGATCACAGTACTGACCCTCACTGGGGGGTCTCACTGATCACAGTACTGACCCTCACTGGGGGTCTCACTGATCACAGTACTGACCCTCACTGGGGGGTCTCACTGATCACAGTACTGACCCTCACTGGGGGGTCTCACTCACTGATCACAGTACTGACCTCACTGGGGGGTCTCACTGATCACAGTACTGACCCTCACTGGGGGGTCTCACTGATCACAGTACTGACTCTCACTGGGGGGTCTCACTGATCACAGTACTGACACTCACTGGGGGGTCTCACTGATCACAGTACTGACCCTCACTGGGGGGTCTCCTCACTGATCACAGTACTGACCCTCACTGGGGGGTCCACTCACTGATCACAGTACTGACCCTCACTGGGGGGTCTCACTGATCACAGTACTGACTCTCACTGGGGGGTCTCACTGATCACAGTACTGACCCTCACTGGGGGTCTCACTGATCACAGTACTGACCCTCACTGGGGGGTCTCACTCACTGATCACAGTACTGACCCTCACTGGGGGGTCTCACTGATCACAGTACTGACCCTCACTGGGGGGTCTCACTGATCACAGTACTGACCCTCACTGGGGGGTCTCACTGATCACAGTACTGACCCTCACTGGGGGGTCTCACTGATCACAGTACTGACCTCACTGGGGGGTCTCACTGATCACAGTACTGACCCTCACTGGGGGTCTCACTGATCACAGTACTGACCCTCACTGGGGGTCTCACATCACTGATCACAGTACTGACCCTCACTGGGGGGTCTCACTGATCACAGTACTGACCCTCACTGGGGGGTCTCACTGATCACAGTACTGACCCTCACTGGGGGGTCTCACTGATCACAGTACTGACCCTCACTGGGGGGTCTCACTGATCACAGTACTGACCCTCACTGGGGGGTCTCACTGATCACAGTACTGACCCTCACTGGGGGGTCTCACTGATCACAGTACTGACTCTCACTGGGGGGTCTCACTCACTGATCACAGTACTGACTCCTCACTGGGGGGTCTCACTGATCACAGTACTGACCCTCACTGGGGGGTCTCACTGATCACAGTACTGACCTCTCACTGGGGGGTCTCACTGATCACAGTACTGACCCTCACTGGGGGTCTCACTCACTGATCACAGTACTGACCCTCACTGGGGGGTCTCACTCACTGATCACAGTACTGACTCTCACTGGGGGTCTCACTCACTGATCACAGTACTGACCCTCACTGGGGGGTCTCACTGATCACAGTACTGACTCCTCACTGGGGGGTCTCACTGATCACAGTACTGACCTCACTGGGGGGTCCTCACTGATCACAGTACTGACCCTCACTGGGGGGTCTCACTGATCACAGTACTGACCCTCACTGGGGGGTCTCACTGATCACAGTACTGACCCTCACTGGGGGGTCTCACTGATCACAGTACTGACTCTCACTGGGGGGTCTCACTGATCACAGTACTGACCCTCACTGGGGGGTCTCACTGATCACAGTACTGACTCTCACTGGGGGGTCTCACTGATCACAGTACTGACCCTCGCTGGGGGTCTCACTCACTGATCACAGTACTGATCCTCACTGGGGGGTCTCACTGATCACAGTACTGACCCTCACTGGGGGGTCTCTCACTGATCACAGTACTGACCCTCACTGGGGGGTCTCACTCACTGATCACAGTACTGACCCTCACTGGGGGGTCTCACTGATCACAGTACTGACTCTCACTGGGGGGTCTCACTGATCACAGTACTGACCCTCACTGGGGGGTCTCACTGATCACAGTACTGACCCTCACTGGGGGGTCTCACTGATCACAGTACTGACCCTCACTGGGGGGTCTCACTGATCACAGTACTGACCCTCACTGGGGGGTCTCACTGATCACAGTACTGACCCTCACTGGGGGGTCTCACTGATCACAGTACTGACCCTCACTGGGGGGTCTCACTGATCACAGTACTGACTCTCACTGGGGGGTCTCTCACTGATCACAGTACTGACCCTCACTGGGGGGTCCTCACTGATCACAGTACTGACCCTCACTGGGGGGTCTCACTGATCACAGTACTGACTCTCACTGGGGGGGTCTCACTCCGATCACAGTACTGACCCTACACTGGGGACTGACCCTCACTGGGGGGTCTCACTGATCACAGTACTGACCCTCACTGGGGGTCTCACTGATCACAGTACTGACTCTCACTGGGGGTCTCACTGATCACAGTACTGACTCTCACTGGGGGGTCTCACTGATCACAGTACTGACTCTCACTGGGGGGTCTCACTGATCACAGTACTGACTCTCACTGGGGGGTCTCACTGATCACAGTACTGACCCTCACTGGGGGGGTCTCACTGATCACAGTACTGACTCTCACTGGGGGGTCTCACTCACTGATCACAGTACTGACCCTCACTGGGGGGTCTCACTGATCACAGTACTGACCCTCACTGGGGGGTCTCACTGATCACAGTACTGACTCTCACTGGGGGGTCTCACTGATCACAGTACTGACCCTCACTGGGGGGTCTCACTGATCACAGTACTGACCCTCACTGGGGGGTCTCACTGATCACAGTACTGACCCTCACTGGGGGGTCTCCTCACTGATCACAGTACTGACCTCACTGGGGGGTCTCACTGATCACAGTACTGACCCTCACTGGGGGGTCTCACTGATCACAGTACTGACCCTCACTGGGGGGTCTCACTGATCACAGTACTGACCCTCACTGGGGGGTCTCACTGATCACAGTACTGACTCTCACTGGGGGTTCTCACTGATCACAGTACTGACCCTCACTGGGGGGTCTCACTGATCACAGTACTGACCCTCACTGGGGGGTCTCACTGATCACAGTACTGACCTCACTGGGGGTCTCACTGATCACAGTACTGACCCTCACTGGGGGGTCTCACTGATCACAGTACTGACTCTCACTGGGGGGTCTCACTCACTGATCACAGTACTGACCCTCACTGGGGGGTCTCACTGATCACAGTACTGACCCTCACTGGGGGGGTCTCACTCACTGATCACAGTACTGACCCTCACTGGGGGGTCTCACTGATCACAGTACTGACTCTCACTGGGGGGTCCCTCACTGATCACAGTACTGACTCTCACTGGGGGGGTTCACTGATCACAGTACTGACCTCTCACTGGGGGGTCCCCACACTCCACACTGCACTGATCACAGTACTGACCCTCACTGGGGGGTCTCACTGATCCAGTACTGACCTCACTGGGGGGTGTCACTGATCACAGTACTGACCTCACTGGGGGGTCTCACTGATCACAGTACTGACACCTCACTGGGGGTCTCACTGATCACAGTACTGACCCTCACTGGGGGGTCTCACTGATCACAGTACTGACCCTCACTGGGGGGTCTCACTGATCACAGTACTGACCCTCACTGGGGGGTCTCACTGATCACAGTACTGACCCTCACTGGGGGGTCTCACTGATCACAGTACTGACCCTCACTGGGGGGTCTCACTCACAGATCACAGTACTGACCCTCACTGGGGGGTCTCACTGACACAGTACTGACCTCTCACTGGGGGGTCTCACTGATCACAGTACTGACCCTCACTGGGGGGTCTCACTGATCACAGTACTGACCCTCACTGGGGGGTCTCACTCACTGATCACAGTACTGACTCTCACTGGGGGGTCTCACTCACTGATCACAGTACTGACTCTCACTTGGGGGTCTCACTGATCACAGTACTGACTCTCACTTGGGGGTCTCACTGATCACAGTACTGACTCTCACTGGGGGGTCTCACTGATCACAGAACTGACCCTCACTGGGGGGTCTCACTGATCACAGTACTGACCCTCACTGGGGGGTCTCACTGATCACAGTATTGACCCTCACTGGGGGGTCTCACTGATCACAGTACTGACCCTCACTGGGGGTCTCACTCACTGATCACAGTACTGACTCTCACTGGGGGGTCTCACTGATCACAGTACTGACTCTCACTGGGGGGTCTCACTGATCACAGTACTGACTCTCACTGGGGGTCTCACTCACTGATCACAGTACTGACTCTCACTGGGGGGTCTCACTGATCACAGTACTGACTCTCACTGGGGGGTCTCACTGATCACAGTACTGACCCTCACTGGGGGGTCTCACTGATCACAGTACTGACCCTCACTGGGGGGTCTCACTGATCACAGTACTGACCCTCACTGGGGGGTCTCACTCACTGATCACAGTACTGACTCTCACTGGGGGGTCTCACTCACTGATCACAGTACTGACCCTCACTGGGGGGTCTCACTGATCACAGTACTGACTCTCACTGGGGGGTCTCACTGATCACAGTACTGACCCTCACTGGGGGGTCTCACTGATCACAGTACTGACCCTCACTGGGGGGTCTCACTGATCACAGTACTGACTCTCACTGGGGGGTCTCACTGATCACAGTACTGACCCTCACTGGGGGGTCTCACTCACTGATCACAGTACTGACTCTCACTGGGGGGTCTCACTGATCACAGTACTGACCCTCACTGGGGGGTCTCACTCACTGATCACAGTACTGACTCTCACTGGGAGGAAGGGAGGGCGAAGCAAATCTCATTTTGCAGAAAATGATTCACTTTTAATTCCATTCCATTGATGATTGCACTTTGCATTTGTCAACTTTCTTGAGATCGCATGCTCTCCATGCACACAGACTCCAGGCGTCCCAATGGCTGATGCATGACCTCTTGCACGCCCTTGCTGCATCTCAGCACTGTATATAAATCTGAAAATTCAACACACTCTGTGCCAACACAAGCATCATTATTTACATTTTACAAATGAATGAACTGTTTCGTTTTGGGATCCACTGTATCCTGCCTTCGAGATTATTGGTCACTAAACCAAATTGCGGGGGGGAATAGTCAATACTGAGGAGGACTGCCACAAATTACAGGAGGACATTAATAAACTTGCAGAATGGGCATATAATTGGCAAATTAAGTTCAACACAGATAAATGTGAGGTATTACATTTTGGTAGGAAGAATAGGGGGGTCACATTACTTGGAGGGTGCGAGTCTAGGTGGGGTAGAGGAGCAAAGGGTTCTCGGATTACAAATACACAAATCACTAAAGGTTGCGACACAGGTTAGTAAGGCCATAAAAAAAGCAACCCAAGCACTAGGGTTTATTTCTAGAGGGATAGAATTGAAAAGTAGGGAAGTTATACTAAACCTGTATCGAACCTTGATTAGACCACACTTGGAGTACTGCGTACAGTTCTGGTCGCCATATTATAAAAAGGATATAGAGGCACTGGAGAGGGTGCAGAGAAGATTTACAAGGATGATACCAGAAATGCGTGGGTATACATAACAGGATAGGATGAACAGGCTGGATCTCTTTTCTCTTGAAAAGAGAAGGCTGAGGGGTGACCTAATAGAGGCCTTTAAAATTATGAAAGGTTTTGATAGAGTGGATACAGAGAGAATGGCCGCGATTTTATTAATGGAGGCGGGTTGGGTGCAGGTTAGGTGTTTTCCGGTTTCCAGTCCCGTCCCCAGCTGCATCCGGTCCACAGACATGATTTTGCCTTGATTGACCTTGTTAAGCCCGCCTGCGGCTTGCCGGCCAATTAACAGGAAGCCGGTCAGATGATGTAATTTGATGATGCGTCATCTGCCGGTTTTCTTAAAGGGACCATGCACAATTTTATTTTGACAGCTGATTTCTGAGTGTTTGACAGCATCTCTTTCCTCTGAGACTCACCGTGTGCAACATTGGATCCTTCACACCACTTCTGCAGCTGTCATCAATCCAGAAACATTACAGCAGACTCACAACACGCCACACTTACCTGGCGTGGTGTCCGGACGTCGGGAAACCCGAGCCAGAAGCGCAAAATTCAAAAATAGGCTGTCAACGACTGGCAACTACCTGTTAATAGGCAGGTAATTGCCTTTAATCCTCTTCCCGCCGCTAGGTGTCGGGTCCTTTCGCAAATCGGGGATCCAACACTTGGGAAAGTTGTTTGGAGGCGGGTTGACAGCGGGTTTCCTGCCCAGTCAATCTTTGCTATTTTGACAGCGGACCTGCCTCCAAACCCGTCCTCTGAGCGCTGGCAAAATCCAGCTCAATATTCCCACTTGTGGGGAAGAGCATAACTAGAGGCCATCAATATAAGATTGTCACCAAGAAATCCAATAGGGAATTCAGAAGAAACTTCTTTACCCAGAGAGCGGTGAGATTGTGGAACTCGCTACCACAGGGAGTGGTTGAAGCGAATAGTATAGATGCATTTAAGGGGAGGCTAGACAAGCATATGAGGGAGAAGGGAATAGAGGGTTATGCTGATAGATTTAGATGAGGAAAAACAGGAGGAGGCTCGAGTGGAGCATAAACGCCGGCATGGACTGGTTGGGCCGAATGGCCTGTTTCTGTGCTGTATATCCTATGTAATCTGATAAGAGATTTCCATTTCTTCCTACTGAAATGCACTCTGGGAGAGATTTGTATTACTTTTTGCAGCAACACTTTCCAATGCATTGAATCAAAGAGCCTGGAAATGTCACAATGAGAGGGGGCGGCGGGGGGAGTGGAGCCGGGGTGCAATTCTCGTGGGAAAGGCCGTAACTTGGGATGGAATCTTGATCTGTCTGTTTTCCAGCCTGTTGCAGATAGGCTAAGGAACTGTGCTCCAGTGGGCGTGGGTGCTTTATACGTCAAAGACTGTTACGTCAGCGTGAGCTGTGGCTCAGTTGATAGCATTCATGGCTCAAAGTCAGAAGGTTGTGGGTTCAAGTCCCACTCCAGAGATTTGAGCACAAAAATCTAGGCCGACACTCCACTGCAGTGCTGAGGGAGTGCTGCACTGTCGGAGGTGGCGTCTTTCGATGAGACGTTAAAGCAAAGCCCCGTCTGATCTCTCAGGTGGACGCAAAAGATCTCATGGCACTATTTCGAAGAGGAGCGCCGGGGGTGGGGGGGTTATCCCTAGTGTCCTGGCCAATATTTACCCCTCAATCAACATCACAGATTATCTGGCAATTATCATATTGGTGTTTGTGGGAGCTTGCCGTGTGCAAATTGACTGCCGTGTTCCCTACATTACAACAGTGACTGCACTTCAAGAATAGGCTGTAAAGCGCTTGGGGACGTCCCATGGTCGTGAATGGCGCTATATAAATGCAAGTCTGTCTTTCTTTTTCAATGCACATTAACATAGGAGCTGGCTTTAACCGTCTCTTTGCCTTGTTAAGCACCATTTAAAGATGAATGTGAAAAGTTACTCATGTTTCCCTTCTATCACACAACACTCTAATGAAGCCCAATATAAAGGAAGTATTTATGTGGAGGAGAGAGTTGGCAGAGGAGCAGCATGTATACAGCAACTCAACTGCTCCACGAGAAAGAATTTGCATTTCTCTAGCACCTGTCACAATCTCAGGACATCCCAAAGCACTTTACAGCCAATGAAGTACTTTTGAAGTGTAGTCGCTGTTGTAATGTAGGAAACGCGGCCGCCAATTTACACACAGCAAGATCCCACAAACAGCAATGTGATCATGACCAGATAATCTGTTTTTCTGTGATGTCGGTTGAGGGATAAATATTGGCCAGGACACCGGGAAGATCGCCTCTGCTCTTCTTCCAAATAGCGTTCTGGGACCTTTTACATCCATGAGAGACGGGACCTCGGTTTAATGCGTCATCTGAAAGACGGCACCTCCACTAGTGCAGCACTCCCTCAGTACTGCATTGACGTGTCCTGCTCGCATTGCAGATGACTGCTCACTGGAACGTGTGGCGGGCCAGGCAGTTCTGCCCGTCTCCTAGAAATACCTCGTTCCGCTCCGGATAGTGGGGGGGGGGTTGTTGCTTGTTTTTTGGGGAATTTTCGCTGTCCAGAGGAAGCGGATGACAACTTAAAAAAAAAAAGGCCTGTGATCGGTTTGAAATCTGACGCAGCCCATTAACAGAGATAATGGGGATAAAATTCAACATTGGCAAAGGGGCTAAATAGGTGGTAGCAGATCAGCCACTTGTTGCACCCTCCACCCTTCATATACCCCACCCGTTGTACCCTCCACACACCCCACCCGTTACACGCCCCCACCTGGGTTTTCCTTTCCATTGAGGGCAATGGCTGATCTGCCGCTGCCCGTATTGCAGCCCTCGCCAGAGTTGATTTCTACCCCCCCACCATCTCATTCAAAATATGCACGTGCTTACATCACTGACAGTTTTTAATAGCAGACAAAATTTCAGTTTTGCAATACAGCACATCAGGAACATTTATAAATTATGTGCATGCGAAAATATTACGTCGAAGATTGGTAAAAGGTGCACGGCTCGAGACCGGCGTATAAAATAAAAATCAATTCTTGAAGCAAAAAGGGAGATGTAATTTTTTGACAGGGACAAAGTCAATCACACTCATCTCAGAAATACATCGGCCGACAGAAGGACAACCGAATAACTTAATACTTCTACGTTGTCTAATCTCATGATAGCAAATTGTGTCGTAAATATACAGCATTCGCCTGTCACCACCTTTCAAGTGTCAAAGTCCGGTAAACTCATGATTGCTGCAGCCAGGAGTGAGTTACAATAGTCATCAATGTTTCTCATAATAAAACTGCATTCCCGCACGCCCCTTATTCAACGGCCAGCATGGGGGTTGCTGATTTATGTGCTTCCAGAACAGTTAAACCTCAGAGTACTAAGGCTAGTCAGTGCTAGAAACCATGACATTCTCAACAGAGTGCAATAAGGTTAGTCAAGTCCATGAGATGAGAGCATTAACAATTCTAACATGAGGGGTTCAACTGAAAAAAAAAAGTTTCTCCTTTTCTTACGGCTTCCCAATGAGCTAAGACGAGACAGTTGGCAGGCTGCATTTGCACTACAACAGATACATCAACACTAAGCGGTTTGGCGGCAGGGCGTCGCATTCCTGTTCACGGCTGGGCTCCAAGTCAGAGTGTATAGAAGTCAGGCCGGGCCCCGGCCCCGCTCCCCCCGGAGTCCGGATTTACGCTACAACAGCAGCATTGGAGCAAAGCAGTTTAGCTTCACACTGGCGCCAAGCAGTTGCTGCGAGACCATGACCGGATCCTGGAGCAAAGTGAAGCAAGACTAGACTCGCCTCCCTCGGAGTCTCGCTCTACTTTGGTCCAGACCCCGGTTGATCCCAGATTTACACCACAATTTTAGCATGGGCGTGAAAAGAAAGGCTTGCATTTATATAGCACCTTTCACGCCCACTGGATGTCCCAAAGTACTTTTTTTTTTTAAAAAGGTACTTCATTGGCTGTAAAGTGTAATCACTGTTGTAATGTCGGAAATGAGGCAGCCAATTGGCGCACAGCAAGCTCCCACAAACAGCAATGTCGTAACGACCACAACCTGTTTTTTTTTTAATGATTTTGGTTGAGGGATAAATATCGGCTAGGACACCAGGGAGAACTCCCCTGATCATCTTCAAAATAGTGCTGTGGGATCTTTTACGTCCACCTGAGAGAGCAGACGGGACCTCGGTTTGACGGCACCTCCGACAGTGCAGCACTCCCTCAGCACTGCACTGGGAGTGTCAGCCTAGACTTGTGCTCCGGTCTCTGGAGTGGGACTTGAACCCACAACCTTCTGACTCAGAGGCGAGGGTGCTACCCACTGAGCCACAATGTGAACCAAAACTACCTTGCGCCAACATTATCAGTGCAATTACAGCCCCACTCTCATTAAACGGCAGTCTAACGACCTTTAATTCATCCCTACAGAGCCTGGAATTCTGCTCAAGGGGGCAGGGGGGTGTGTGTTGAGGTCTAAATACTGATCTAAACAACTTTTATTCTAGAGAAAGGACGATCAGACTGGTATATAAAAAAAACTAGTACAAACAAAAACAGCAGGTCCCAACAATAGCAAGAATGTCAGAGGGAAGTGATGTCGTTAATGTTTGTCTTTATGAAATGAACAATCTTGCTGTGAACCATTAATGCCCAAAGACTAATATTGGGGATGAAATTGGTGTTGGGCAGTAGCCCAAAAACACGTGATAGCGAATTGGTAGCTTGTTTCACACTCTGCCTGACTATGAATAAAGGGGGTGGGGGGAGGGGGGGTGGTGTAAGACAGGCTGCCGATTCGCTATCCCTCGTTTTGGGCTCTCGCCCGAGACAAATTTCAGCCCCATCATCATCAATGCTCCCCGTAAGCTGCGCGACCACGCCGCGCTCCAGGGATCCCGCGCAGCCGGCTTTTCAATGCACAAAAAAAAAAATGCGCATCCGTGGTATCGTGAATGACCCAGGCAGCCCCTTAAAGGGGCCACGCAGCGCCAAGAAAAATGACAGGGAACATTGCCCATGATACTGCATGTTAGAGAGAACTAGAGTAAATACATTCAATTCAGCTTCAGTATTAAACATGACACTTAAAAGTCCACTCGTGAACCTAAACAGAGGTGAGCGGATGATGAAAATGTCCAGGAATATTATGTAAAAAGGAAATTCTAGTGTCCGCAGAGTAGAAAGCATCTGAAAGGAAGTCAGAAGAATAGAATATACGTCAGGTTTTTTTTTCCTTCCTAATTTTGGTCTGTTATTAATGAGTTCGAGTAGTATTGGAAGCCCTTTATGTCCAAACTTGCAGAGAATTGCTAGACTGTGCTCGCAGGTTTTTTTATCCATCGCAGCCTTCCGTGCGAAGCAGGTTCCAGGCTGGGACTTCATGAAAGCATCGGGACGATGCACCTACAGAGCGGCAGCTTGCTTCGGAGGACGAGTAGTAACCCCGCCGTTGTACTGGTTGCCAATGGTAACGCACATCCATCTCACACCGCTGCAGATCCCTCAATATATGATGATTTGATTTGGTGGCCTGGTAGATTAGGCCCACGGATGAGGCGGCGCGGTGTCTTCGCACCGGGAACAAGATTGTTGGGAGTTTCTTCTTCCGATCTGACAGCGTGATTCACAGGAGATGAAGTGGGCCATTACGGCAACAGCGACAACAGCAGGGTTTAACCTCAGCAGCCAGACTGTTCGACGCTTCCGCCAGACTGCTTAGTGACCGATAGCGTGGTGAATATCTAAAATAAAAAAGAAAGAATTTCCATTTTCAGTTTATTGCAAATGAGTAGCTATCTGCAGCACAAAGGGAAAGAAATCCGGTCGAATTTTGATGTGAGCTCCCAATGAAGCTTTCAACCGGAATCATTAACAGATCATTGTGACCTTACATAGCATTTATAGCACAGAAACTGGCCATTCGGCCCAACAGGTCTATGCCGGTGTTTATGCTCCACATGAGCCGCCTCCCACCCCAACTTCATCTCACCCAATCAGCATAAGCTTCTATTCCTTTCTCCCTCGTGTGTTTATCTAGCTTTCCCTTAAATGCATCTGGTAGCCTGTAGGGGGACTCAACATCTATTCTCATGAAATGGGGGACGCTGCTCATACCCTAGTTGCTCAGAGTTGGTGGCGGTGGTGGGCTTCTCAGAAGACATCAAGAAGTCAGCCATGTAGTGTGGGGCTAGAGCAGTGGCGGGCAAAATACGGCCCGCAGGCCATATCCGGCCCGCCAAGGCCTGGCTTCAAGGCCGAACGTCCGCCACACCTGACCCACCTAACATAAGTAGTAAGAGCAGGAGTCGGCCATACGGCCCCTCAAGCCTGCTCCGCCATTCAATAAGATCATGGCTGATCATCGACCGCAACACCACTTTCCTGCCCGATCCCCATATCCCTAGATTCCAAAAATCTATCCATCTCAGCCTTGAATATACTCAACGACTCACCATTCACAGCCCTCTGAGGGAGAGAATTCCAAAGATTCCTAACGTCAGGAGGTACGCCACTGTCTGAGGCTAGCAGGGGAGTCTAGCCATGGGCCTTCGAGACGGGGGGGGGCGAAGATACGGAGACCGGCGGCCGAGGTGGACAGAAGGCGGTCGGGAGTCGCGGATTGGGCCACGCCCCCCGGGTGAAGGCCTTTTAACGACGGCAGCGCGGCCCCCTAAACCCGTTTCTTGCTGGGTCTTTGTTTTTTGCCTCTTGGAGCTGTATGCAACTCTGAAAGTCAGTCACGCGAGAAATGAAATCCACTTTTATCCCCATTGCTTATTTAACCGCAACCATCCCTTTGGGGAAAAAAAACGAGTGCATTGCCAGGCCGAGCCAGAGCTCGTGCATCAGCGCACAAGCAGAGAACATTTCTCTTGGTCAGTTGTGGTTGAAATTTATTTGCCGTGTATAAAAAGTATCAGAAGGTGTTCTTTTTTAAAAAAAGGTATTTTCTCCCCTTCCACTTTGGGTCTTTGTGGTCTATGCTAGGTGTTCAAGTTATAAAGCAAAGTATTGGCAAATAATCCTCCCGTGCATCAGAAAGAGCAAGAATTCCTCATCAAACTTTTGCTAATATGAACAAAAAGAGCACAGGTTGACATTTATTTAATGAGGTCAAATTAAGCATCTGTTTCTGAAACTCATCCCCTTAAGCCAACACTGCTCTACAGTTAAAGTTGTCCCCATTTGAACCTTTTATGTACCTCCATTCCCAAAAATGAATATGCACATTCATTCTCTCTAGCACACAAGGGGAAGCCCAACTTCTTCATGCTTGGGTTTCTGGTGTGTTTTTATTAAAAAAATACAGCAGAGCGAGGAGCCCTTGATAAAGGGTAGCTCAGGCAAACATGGAGAAAAATTGCAAAAAAGAGAGAATTTGAAAAAAATGTTTGAGAAAATGTACACCAAAATATTACATATTTTGCAATGATACTAGGAACTTAAAGTGAACAAGTTTTAAATGGAATCATGTGCGCAAGACAAAAATCTCGTTTGGTTATTCGGTAAAAATAGGAGTCGAGGGGTCTCGGCAAATGACTTGGGAAAGCAAATATCTCTTCCAGTGGCAGGAGCTGGGGAGCAGCCTGCGCGGATCTTGTGGTCACGCACCATGGGGGGGGGGGGGGGGGGGGGGAAATATTGGTGTGTGGCCCTCAACAGCTCACCAAAACTTTGAGCGGCCATCCAGCCCCAATAACTGGCCACCCCTGGGCTAGAGTCACATGTAGACCTCCCCTGAAGGACATTAGTGAACCAGTTGGGTTTTTACAAAAATGCGTCAGGTTGCGTGTCTACTTTTTCCCCCCGGTGCCAGCTCACCCGAGGACCAGATTTCTCAAATTTAAATTTCACAACTTGCCGGTGGGATTTGAACTCACGACCTCTTGGTTGCTAGCCCACTACCATACTAGGTGATAAGGGCAACTTTTGTGAGGCCCCACACTGCTGGCAGGGCCTCACATGCACCCAGTGCATGTCAGGAAGACAAGGGCAGACTGCCCCACACTGCCAGTGGTGCGGGGCAATGCAAAATTCACCCTTTTACATCCAACAGCAACTTGCAATAATATAGCGCTTTTAACATAGCAAAACGTCCCAAGGCGCTTCACAGGAATGTTATCAAACAAAAATTTGACACCAAGCCACATGAGGAGATATTAGGGCAGATGACCAAAAGCTTAGTCAAAGAGCTAGATTTTAAGGAGCGTCTTAGGGAGGGAATTCCAGAGCTTTGGGCCGAATGCACGGCCGCCAATAGTGGAGCAATGAAAATCGAGGATGCGCAAGAGGCCAGAATTGGAGGAGCGCAGAGATCTGAGGGTTGTAGGGCTCGAGGAGGTTAGAGATAAGATGGGGCGAGGCCATGGAGGGATTTGAAAAGAAGGATGAGAATTTTTAAATTGGAGGCGTTGCCGGACAGATTCACTCCAGAGCAACGCGTTCTCCCGCTGTCCTAGTCAACAGTCTTCCCTAACCCAACACATTTATTTTCAGCTCATTTGCTGCTTGTGGACCTTGCTTTGTGCGAGTTGGCTTCCTCATTTACTCTCCTTGGCCGGGAGCGGAGTTTCAAACCAGATATCCAGTCCATGACCAAATCTGCCTAATTCCACCTCTGAAACAAATCGCTCATCTCCACCCCCACTGCTGCCGAGAGCTTCATCCAGACCTTTGCCAACAGTCCCCTTGTTGGTTTTCCAGCCTCCACCCAACTCTGCCAGAACTGCACTGCTTGCAACCAATCTGCGCAAAAGCTTGCGCGCTTACCATCAGCCCTGTTGCTGTTGCTTCCCGTGCCCTCTCTCCAATACAAAAATGTTTTTACAGCACAGAAACAGGCCAATAGTTCCACATTCTCACCGCTCTCTGGGTAAAGAAGTTTCTCCGGAATTCCCTGTTGGATTGATTAGTGACTATCTTATATTGATGGCCCCTAGTTCTAGTCTCGCCCGCAAGTGGCAACATCTTATCCGTTTCAAGTTCTTTCACGATTGCAACCCTCACTACACCTTTCCGACCTTCTCCAGCCCCCTGCCTTCACACTCCTGCTCTTCCAACTTTGGTCTACGGTGCTCGCCCTCCCCATTCCCAATCTACCATTGGTGGCAGAGCTTTCAGTCACTATGTTCCCAGAAAATTCAGGGCCAGAGCGATCTCCTCTCCTGGACTACTTCTGATCGCCTAAGTGGGGTCGGAGAGGAATTTCCTAGATTTTTTTTCCCCCTCCCCAAAAAAGAAAAAAAAAAAAAAACGGCCTGGTTTTCCGCCTCTCCCATGGTTTTGGGTGGGGAAGTGTATATTGTGATACACAAGGTATCACAGTTGTGGGTGTGTGGGGAGAGGCTGGATGGACCAGAGGGTCTTTTTCTGCCCATCATTGTTCGCATGCACACTCTGGAATTCCCTCAACCCCTTGTCATGCTAGGTTTCTCCTCATCTTCAAATTCCTCCTCAACGCCTACCTCAGACAGCCCTTCAAGCTGCCGTCCATAGACACCCCCCCCCCCCACAAATCCTACTCCTGGGTACGTACGACCCCTTCAGCTGTAAAGTCCTTTGCCGTGTTAAAGGCGCTGTATAAATGCAAGGTGCTGTCGGCATCATTTCCAAGCCAATCAAAATGAAGAGAGCTGGGTTATTTAGAGCGAGACGCACAGAAGGAAAATTATTATTATTTTTTTTTTAAATATAAAGTGCGGGCCTTTTGAAGTCAGACTGAAAGAAAAATACTCAAAAGGATTCTTCAAAGTAAAACTCCTTACAAAAACCCAAGAAATAATTTTGATCTAAAGCAAAGGATTAAACATCAATACAGATAATTAGCTGAAGCCGTTTCTCTCAATACAGAACCCAAGAAAAAGGTCTAACTACCTCACAGCATGAATCTAATTTCAAGTGGCGGAGACATAAATTATCTGTTAATTGAATCATTATCATTTTCTCAAATAGCGTGTGCAAATCTGCTTTTCGAAGCATACAGGTGTAAATATCCCATCTAAGTCAGTTAATTACCATGTCACCGCAAACAGCATTGAGATGCTAGACGTGGAGTGTTACACTTCGCAAAAACAGACAGCTTTATAAAGCCCAAGGCCCTTCGAATTATCATAATACTGAGCACATTACAGGCTGTGAACCTCACTTGAACAATATTTAATTTTTACCTGTCCACTAAAACCTTGCACTTGGTGCCTGACAAGAGTTACAATAGTCCAATTGTGCATTAAAAATAGCATTGTAGAGCACAAATGAGCTGAAAATTCTGTCCATTGTGATAAACAATTAACATATATTCAACGAGCAGTCTTGTACTACTAGAATGACAAATCAGCAATACTGCATTATATCTGAATTGTAAAGGTTCAATGTTTTGTCAGTATTATGAACTGCCTATAGACCTGCATTCATAGATTCAAGAATTAATTATAATTTTATAAATCTAAATATAGCACGGATTACTTTGCAACCAGGGTGAAATTTTTGCATAATTTGTAACTGCCGTATCCCGTTACAACGTACTAGCTGCCGAGGCCCTAAGCTCTGGAATTCCCTCCCTATACCTCTCTCTCCTCCTTTAAGACGCTCCTTAAAACCTACCTCTTTGACCAAGCTGTTTGTCATCTGCCCTAATATCTCATGTGGCTCGGTGTCAAATTTTGTTTGATTAAAAAAAAATTGCCCCAGTGAAGCACCTTGGGACGTTTTACTACGTTAAAGGCGCTATATAAATACAAGTTGTTGTTGTACCTGCTAATGGGCCGCATATAACAAAAATACAGCATTAAAAATCGATGTGCTCAAATATCTCAATCAAGAAAGGTTTAGGTGTAGATGTTATACCTCCGCACAGACTGGGTGAATTCCTATTGTACTATCCAACTGCTCTTTGGTCATGCCACATTTCATTGCAGCTCCAAATCCCTGGGTGATTTCTCCTGCATTCGGGCCCAACACGTGGAAACCTATGACCCGATTCTGAAAAGGAAAGTGCATTCGGATTTAATCTCACATATAGAGCTGCAAAATGATTTTGAAGATAAAAATCAACACCAAGGTACTTTGCCCTCTTCTCGCTGCCCTTCCTCCATCACCCCCTCCCCCTCCTGACAGCTGCCCCTCCTCCCATTACACACCCCCCCCCCACCCTCCTCCTGACAACAACAGGCAAGGCGGCAGACAATAGATCTCCACCCAGACCTCTGCATCGAGAGGTGTGCGAGATACTCGCCACCTTATTCACCCTTTATTTACAGCCCAGTTGCTGGACTCTGGTCAGTGCATCCTTAAATCAACATGGCCGGGGAATTCAGCACTGAGGCAGACTGCTGATGTAAATCCGGCATTCCCCAACCTTGCCCAAAAACACAAAAGCAATATTAATTGTTGCCCTTCGAATGGGAGCAGTAATGCGACCCCCATTTGTCGGCGAAATACAACCTCCTTGGTTGTAAAAAGGGCAGAAATTACCAACGATATGAAGACGAGTTCTTTATTTTTGTTTTATTCATACACGGGATGTGGGCGTCGCTGGCAAGGCCGGCCTTTATTGCCCAGTCAGTGTGGTGCGTCGCAGCGGTTCGGTACAACCGAGTGGCTTGCTCGGCCATTTCAGAGGGCAGTTAAGAGTCAACCACATTGCTGTGGGTCTGGAGTCACATAAGGGTGGCAGATTTCCTTCCCTAAAGGACATCACTGAGCAGGAAACCCACAGAATCAGGTGGAGCACAGGTTTTAATGTGACCTCGCAGGCGGGGTGCAAAGCCAGTGTTACCCCCAATCTCATCAGTGCCCCAACGAGCGCGTTAGGTTGAAATTGCCTTGCCCGTGTTCCGTCGATCAACCAGAATCTGAATGGTTTTCCTGGATTGCTAGCTTGGCGTGACAGCTATTAATTTTATGGCACCGTACTTCATAAATCAGATCAATATCAATGACTTCCAACCAGCACTGGAAAATGTCCCACAAATTAGCAGTTTGAAAATACGTACATGATCTTGCTTGTTGCAGATAACCTTGGCATAACACTTGTTGTTATCCCTCGATGGAACAGCCCACTCCAGTGGCCAGAAGTAACTGTGATAGACCTAAAAATGTCAAAAGATTGGAACCATAAGAACTACTGGATAAACATCCTCCAACATTTTCCACTCTTTTTAACAATCTGCTGACTCACCTCCACATTCTCCTCCCCATAGAGTTCCAAAGCGGCCTCTTCTGAAAACCCACAGGCTCCATATTCCAAGGGAGTGAAGACGGTGGTGGGCACATTCACATAGTCACACTGCCGGTGTTGTGATCACAAAGAAATACAGTTAATACCAGTGGAGCATCCCAACTCCAAACATAGAGGTTTTTTGTTTTTTTTCCCCAGGGGGTAATTCTTATAGAAGTCCATTTCTTTACATGTGACGAAAGAGACAACTTGCATTTAGATAGCACCTTTAACATCCCAAGGAGCTTCACGGGAGCGTTGTCAGACAAATTGACACCGAGCCACATAAAAGGAGATATTAGACAAGTGGCCAAAAGCTTGGTCAAAGAGGTAGGTTTTAAAGGAGCATCTTAAAAAGGAGGTGGAGAGGTTTAGGGAGGGAATTCTAGAGCTTGGTGCCCAGACGGCTGAAAGCACGGCCGCCAATATTGTCCATTTATGGGTGGCATATATCTGGACTTACAGACCGTTCGATTGTTTCAGGTCCCAGTTATTCTCAGGGTTACTGGTCTGTGGTGACTGAATCAATCAAATCCATAATTGTTATTATGTGGGACTCTGATTTTTTTAACTAATGTTTGGGAGATCACATTCAGCAATTCCGTCCAGTTTCCTGTGAAAACAGCCAAGTTGGTAATTTTGAGTAGGTTATACAAATCAGGGGAGTGAGCTTTATAGATATTGCGGAGTTGAATTAAACCTTTAGCCACCAATAACTAGGAACAGTAAAACAGAAACCATAATTTAAAGAAAACTTCACCAAAAGACTTCATCGCATTCACCTGCCAAAGTCGAACTAGACGCTTACAGAACATCATTGACTAGAATCCAAGCGCTTTGGGAGTTCTTAAGGATGGGATTAGATGCCACATAAACGCAAGTGCTTTCTTTTTTCTTACAGATAATTTAAAAAATTGCGGTTAACATTAGCTTTCTAGATTAAAGACTGCGTGGAACTACGGGGTAAAAATACTTGGCGCTTTTAACACAAACTCGAACATTTCCCGGTCCACGATTGTCATCCAAACGGACGGCAAACCACAGGCCACGAGTCTGCGATTTTGCGATGTGCACAAGGAGTGGCACATTGGAAAAAGAAACAGCAATAAAGAATTTCTTCCACCCGTTCCGTGCTTTTAAGCAGATTTGGCTGTTGCAAGAAATTAGCAATTCAAATTTAGGTTTGTACCTTGACCGCAGACCCTCCATAGAGCCTCCTGGCAAGTAAGCGCCCAGACTGGATTGCCACTGGTGTGAGCTGCAACTTGCCATCTAATATGTCTCCAATGGCATAAATGTAGGGCACGTTTGTTTGTTCAAGTTCATTGACTGGAATCTTACCAGACCTAAAACAAAAAACATGGTTTTTACAAATACTTGAAATAAAACACAGAAAATGGGCTGGAAAGAAATCAGTCAGTGGCTAAAGAAAGAGTTAACAGTTCAGCGTGATGACCTTTCGTCAGAGAGAGAGAAAACAGGGAACTACAGACCGGTTAGCCTAACATCAGTAGTAGGGAAAATGCTAGAGTCTATTATAAAGGATGTGATAACAGGACACTTAGAAAATATCAACGGGATTAGACAAAGTCAGCATGGGTTTATGAAAGGGAAATCATGTTTGACAAACCTACTGGAGTTTTTTGAGGATGTAACTGGTAGAATAGATAAGGGAGAACCAGTGGACGTGGTGTATTTGGATTTTCAGAAGGCCTTTGATAAAATCCCACATAAGAGGTTAGCGTGCAAAATTAAAGCACATGGGATTGGGGGTAATATACTGGCATGGATTGAAAATTGGTTAACAGACAGGAAACAGAGTAGGAATAAATGGGTCTTTTTCAGGGTGGCAGGCAGTGACTAGTGGGGTACCGCAGGGATCAGTGCTTTGGTCCCAGCTATTCACAATACATATCAATGATTTGGATGAGGGAACCAAATGTAATATTTCCAAGTTTGCTGACGACACAAAACTAGTTGGGATTGTGAGGAGGATGCAAAGAGGCTTCAAGGCGATTTAGACAAGTTGAGCGAGTGGGCAAATACATGGCAGATGCAGTATAACATGGATAAATGTGAAGTTATCCACTTCGGTAGGAAAAACAGAAAGGTAGAGTATTATTTAAATGGTGATAGATTGGGAAATGCTGATATACAAAAAGGGACCTGGGTGTCCTTGTACACCAGTCACTGAAAGCAAACATGCAGGTGCAGCAAGCAGTTAGGAAGGCAAATGGTATGTTGGCCTTCATTGCAAGAGGATGAGTACAGGAGCAAGGATGTCTTACTACAGTTATACAGGGCCTTGGTGAGACCACACCTGGAGTACTGTGTGCAGTTTTGGTCTCCTTACCCAAGAAAGGATATACTTGCCACAGAGGGAGTGCAGCGAAGGTTCACCAGACTGATTCCTGGGATGGCAGGACTGTTGTATGAGGAGAGATTGGGTCGACTAGGCTTGTATTCACTAGAATTTAGATGAATGAGGGGGGATCTCATTGAAACGTATAAAATTCTGACAGGGCTAGACAGACTGGATGCAGGGAGGATGTTTCCCCTGGCTGGGAGGTCTAGAATGAGGGGTCACAGTCTCAGGATACGGGGTAGGACATTTAGGACTGAGATGAGGAGAAATTTCTTCACTCAGGAGGGTGGTGAACCTGTGGAATTCTCTACCACAGAAGACTGTGGAGGCCAAGTCACTGAATATATTTAAGGAGAGAGATAAATTTCTAGACACAAAAGGCATCAAGGGGTACGGGGAGAGAGCGGGAATATAGTATTGAGATAGAGGATCAGCCATGATCATATTGAAAGGCGGAGCACGCTCGAAGGGCCGAATGGCCTACTCCTGCTCCTATTTTTTTTTCTATGTTTTCTTTTCTATGAATGGTCATCGACCTGAAACACAAACTCTTTCTCTTTCTACAGATGCTGCTGGGCTTGCTGAATTTTTCCCCACCGTTGTGCGTTTTGATTTCAGATTTAATAGCATCTGCAGGATTTTGCTTTGGTCAAATCCTCACTGTGCTGCGTTGAAACTTCCCGCTTCGGATGGGATGGCGGCTCACGGGGTGTCAGAATGGATGTCATGGTCACTGCATTGGCTTGTGCAGACTGGCAGGAATGACATATGAGGAGAGATTGGGTCGATTGGGCTTATACTCGCTGGAGTATAGAAGAATGAGAGGGGATCTCATCGAAACATATAAAATTCTGACAGGTCTGGACAAACTAGATGCAGGAAGAATGTTCCCGATGGTCGGAGAGTCCAGAACCAGGGGTCATAATCTAAGGATAAGGGGTAAGCCATTTAGGACAGAAATGAGGAAGAATTTCTTCACCCAGAGAGTGGTGAACCTGTGGAATTCTCTACCACAGAAGGTAGTTGAGGCCAAGTCATTAAATATATCCAAGAATGAGTTAGATATATTTCTTAAGGCTAAAGGGATCAAGGGATATGGGGAGAAGGCAGGGACAGGGTACTGAGTTTGGATGATCAGCCATGATCTCATCGAATGGCAGAGCAGGCTCGAGGGGCCGAATGGCCTACTCCTGCTCCTATCTTCTATGTTTCTGTGTTTCTGGCAGTGCGCACATCTGCCAGTTAAGGCTGGCACTGCCAGCAACTTTTCTCTTTCTCCTGTGGAACCGAGCTCTCCACCGCTAAGCAGCGTTCTACCAACCTGGCTGGCAAGTCGGGAGAGAAAATTAACTCGCCCAAATGTAAACAGATCACGTTCAAATGGGAATCAAGGCCAGGATCTGAACAGGTGCCTGCTCGAGTTGGAACCGAAGCGCGTTGCCACAAAAAGTTGCCCCACCACGAAAAACAAACCGCGCACTCCGAGCTGGACGCAAAGCAGGGACAGAGAGCCCATCCTTTTTAACCAACACACTCCATGCCAAACGCATCGGTTAGAGAATATTTTGCATTTGAACATTTGTGGGAACATTTACAGTTTCACCTGAGCAACGTTTCCTACAAGCACAAAAAGAAAATACTGCGGATGCTGGAAATCATAAATAAAAACAAACAGAAAATGCTGGAAATACTCAGCAGGTCAGGCAGCATCTGTGAAGAGAGAAACAGAGCTAACGTTTCAGGTTGATGACCTTTCGTCAGAACTGGAAAAAAAGCAGGAAATGGAACAGATTTTTAAGCAAGTGCAGGGGCTGAGAAAGGGGGGAGGCGATGAAAGAACAAAGGGGAAGGTCTGTGATAGGATAGAAGGCAGGAGAAGTTAAGAGACATTAAGAGATATTCAAGGCAAAAGGAGATGGTAATGGGACAGGTTAAGAAACAAAAGGATGGCTCTAGATGGTTCCCTACAAGCAGCCCGGGACCGGCTTGTCCTATGTCAAAGTTCGCGACCTGTGAATGGGCCGCGCACCCAAAAAAACTACGGGGAACATTGATTGACCTTGGTGAATCGCATTCCGCCAATTTTATTTTTTGGTTTAATTAACAGAACAGCTTGCCGACTTTTACAGGGATTAAACTTGCCTCGTTTTTCTTGCAGAAAAATGCATTTCTAATTATGCTTACTTTGTAAAAGAAATGTTGGGGTAGATTTTAGGGTGACCTCAAAAAATTGTCAGTTGATCCGAGAGCGCCAGTATGGATTTGTGAAAGGTAGGTCATGCTCGACAAACCTGATCGAATTTTGAGCAGGTGACTAAAGTAGTGGACAGGGGAACGTCTATGGATGTTATTTATATGGACTTCCAGAAGGCATTTGATAAAGTCCCACATAAGAGACTGTTAACTAAGGTAGAAGCCCATGGAATTGAGGGCAAATTATTGACCTGGTTAGGAAATTGGCTGAGCGGCAGGAGACAGGTGGGTAGGGATAATGGGTAAAAAGAAAGACTTGCATTTCTATAGCGCCTTCCACGACCACCGGACGTCCCGAAGTGCTTTACAGCCAATGAAGTACTTTTGAAGTGTAGTCACTGTTGTAATTTGGGAAGCACGGCAGCCAATCTGCACACAGCAAACTCCCACACACAATGTGATAATGACCAGATAACCTGGCTTTTTGTGTTATGTTGGTTGAGGGATAAATATTGACCCAGGACACTGGGGATAACTCCCCTGCTCTTCTTCGAAATAGTGCCATGGGATCTTTTACGCCCACCTGGGAACGCAGACGAGGCCTCGGTTTAACGTCTCATCCGAAAGACTGCACCTCCGACAGTGCAGCATTCCCTCAGCCTAGATTTATGTGCTCAAGTCCCTGGAGTGGGACTTGAACCCACAACCTTCTGACTCAAGACGAGTGTGCTACCCACTGAGCCACAACTGACACAAATTGGCAGGATGTGACTCGTGGTGTCCCGCAGGGATCTGTGTTGGGGCCTCAACTATTCACAATATTTATTAACAACTTAGATGATGGCATAAAAAGTCATATATCCAAATTTGCCGATGACAAAGATAGGCAGCATTGTAGGCAGTGTAGAGGCAGCATTGTAGGCAGTGTAGATGAAAGCATAAGATTACAAGGAATATTGCTTGATTAAGTGAATGGACAAAACTGTGGCAAATGGATTTCAATGTCAGCAAATGTGAGGTCATCCATTTTGAACCTAAAAATAGAACAGGGTACTTTCTAAATGGCGAGAAGCTACAAACAGTGGATGTCCAAAGAGACTTGGGGGTCCAGGTACATAGATCATTAAAATGTCATGGACAGGTACAGAAAATAATCAAGACGACTAATGGGATGCTGGCCTTTATATCTAGAGGACTAGAATACAAGGGGGTAGAAGTTATGCTGCAGCTACACAAAGCCCTGGTTAAACCACACCTGGAGCACTGTGAGCAGTTCTGGGCACCACACCTGAGCAAGGATATATTGGCCTTGGAGGGAGTGCAGCGTAGGTTTACCAGAATGATACCTGGACTTCAAGGGTTAAATTATGAGGAGAGATTACACAAATTAGATTTGTATTCCCTAGAATTTAGACGGTTAAGGGGCGATCTGATCGAAGTTTTCAGAATATTAAAAAGGGGAACTGATAGGGTAGATAGAGAGAAACTATTTCCGCTGGTTGGGGGCTCTAGGACTAGGGGGCATTGTCTAAAAATTAGAGCCAGACCTTTCAGGAGTGAAATTAGGAAACACTTCTACACACAAAGGGTGGTAGAAGTTTGGAACTCTCTTCCACAAACGGCAATTGATGCTCGATCAATTGTTAATTTTAAATCGGAGATTGATAGATTTTTGTTAACCAAAGGTATTAAGGGATGTGGGGCAAAGGCGGGTATATGGAGTTAGGTCGCAGATCAGCCATGATCTCACTGAATGGCGGAACGGGCTCGAGGGGTTGAATGGCCTCCTCCTGTTCCTATGCTCTCCGTTTGGCATCGAGCTGGGGGAAGATATAGGGAATTCAGGCACCGAGAGCTCGTTAAATTAAAATTGATCCCATTGTCTTTAAGGCTTTGGGCACTGACAGGTTAACCCTTAATGGCTTAACCTACAAGAGTGCAACTTTTTAAATGAATTGATATCCCCGAGCACTTCAAGTCTTATTGTACAACACTATGGGAGTCATTTTAACGTTACTCGCCCGCTGGAAGTCTGACGATCAGGTCACATGATGCCAGATTTTACTTTCCGTTGCAGGGGGAAATCTGGAACACTCTCCCCCAAAAAGCTGTTGAGGCTGAGGGGGGGGGGTGTCAATTGAAAATTTCAAAACTAAGATTGATAGGTTTTTGCTAGGCAAGGGTATTAAGGGTTACGGAACCAAGGTGGGTAAATTAAGATACAGAGCAGACATGATCTAATTGAATGGTGGAACAGGCTCAAGGGGCTGAATGGCCTCCTCCTGTTCCTATATTCCTTCCTATGTTTCTATGACAGTTAGAGTTCGGAGAGGGACCAGAGCCACCTAGTGGTCAAAGCCTGCAAATACACCGTGACAGTTCACATAGCAAAACTGAATGGGAAACGTCGACAGAAAAGTGACCCCAAAAAACGGTGACAACAGCAAGTAAGGTTTGTGCACAGGAAGTACACGTCCTCTGCAAAATAATATTTTGGTTGCGGTGTTAATGGGGTTACAAGAAACAGCACCAGCTTACGTTTCATTGACCTTTACTCCCACTTTCTCCAAGCCAATATTTCTAGTGCAGGCGTCCCTCCCGACTGCCAGTAATACCTGCAAAAACAGAACAGGCTTTGAGAGAACATTCCACGGCAAGTGACATTTTCCAAGCACGTGTCATTTACACGGTCAAACATTCCAAGATTACGGAAGCCTTCGGCTAATTTTCAAGTTCCTTTAAGAATCTCAAGGCTATATTTCACGGAGGTTCACCTAACAAGAGGCAGAGATCAGGTATCCAGGCATTAAATTTAATGGAGAGAGACATCCTGTGGGGCCCACTGACCGCCACACCCATTCCTAGATTTTATGAGGTTATACTGATGAAGTGGGGGGGGGGGGATGAAATAGGGTGCGAGGAGGCTCGAGTAGAGCATAAACACCGGCATGGACCAGTTGGGCCAAACGGCCTGTTTCTGTGCTGTAGATTCTATGTAACTCCCACTATGCAATCCCGGCAGCCAAAGCTCAGTGCCAAGAGCATAAATTCACAAAATATACCCTCCGGTGACGATCAGTCCACAGTTTCGTCCTTTATCACTTACGGTGTTATATTCCTCCTCCAAAGTCTCCGAGCTGCCTGTAGATTGAGCAGATACTCTCAGCTTCCCTGGAGTTCCTGGTTCAACTTGTTCTATCTATACAAAAAAAAGGGAGGGGACAAGTTTGTGTGTGTTGGAACAGACAGAACTGCAGCTGTTATTTTGCTGCAACATGCAGAGAAATAAATTGCAATTATCATTTGGCTGGTGCAATGAATTTGAGCTTTGAATCACTAACATCTGGCACTAAGCACTAGAAGGATTTTGGCAGGGTGGGGGGGGAGAAAGAGAAAGAAAGGAGGAAAAAAAACTTGCATTTACATAGCACCTTTCACGACCTCAGGACGTCCCAAAGCGCTTTACAGTCACTGAAGACATTGAAGTGTAGTCACTATTGGGAGGTAGGAAATGCAGCAGCCAATTTGCACACAGCAAGCTCCCACAACAGCAATGTGATAATGATCATCTGGTTTTTTTTTAAGTGATGTTGGCTGAGGGATAAATATTGGTCAGGATACCTGGGTGAACGCCCCTGCTCCTCTTCAAAATAGTGCCATGGGATCTTTTACGTTCAACTGAGAGCAGACGGAGGCCTCGGTTTAACATCTCATCTGAAAGACGGCACCTCTGACAACGTAGCACTCCCTCAGCACTGCACTGGGAGTGTCAGCATAGATTTTTGTGCTCAAGTCCCTGGAGTGGGACTTGAACCCACAACCTTCTGACTCAGGAGGCAAGAGTGCTGCCCACTGATGCACGGCTGACGTGAAGACGTTCGAGGTACCTGTTCAGTTGAACGCACTTGGAGGTAAATTTTACCGTTTAACGCACATCAGGAATTTGGCCAGCATGCCCGTTTTTGCGGCCCGCGCATTTTCTGTGTCACAAATCTAGCCCTAAAATATGAAGATACGAAACATGTGGCGATACAATGAAGACACTACTTAACACAGCGCTCCTCACCATTGCCCCAACCCCAGCGCGCATGCAGTGCTTACCTTAGATGGTACAAACTGCCTAATGATTTTGACCCCATGGGACTCCATGTAGTCCCCAATCTGGTTTGCCATTTGTTGATCAAATCCCCGGAGCAGGATAGAGCGAACCATCACGGTCACGTCCAGCCCGAGTCCCGCAAGAAACCCAGCACACTCCAACGCAACGTAGGAAGCTCCCACCACCAAGGTCTTTCCAGGACAGTAGGGGAGCGAGAACAGGTCGTCACTAGAATTAGCATTAAAGCAGAACAAGGGAAAGTGTTATTATTTATCTTGAGATTTTAAAGAAAAGAAAAAGACGTGCATTCCTATAGCGCCTTTCACTATGTCCCAAAGCGCTTTACAGTCAATGAAGTATTTTCGAAGTGGAGTCGCTGTTGTAATGTAGGAAACGCGACAGACAATTTGCGCACAGCAAGCTCCCACAAACAGCAATGTGATAATGACCAGATCATCTGGCTTTTTTTTTTTAAAAGTGATGTTGATTGAGGGATAAATATTGGCCAGGACACCGGGGATAACTCCCCTGCTCCTCTTCAAAATAGTGCCCTGGGATCTTTTATGTCCACCTGAGGGGGCAGACGGGGCCTCGGTTTAACGTCTCATCTGAAAGACGGCACCGCCGACAGTGCGGCACTCCCTCAGCACTGCACTGGGAGTGTCAGCCTAGATTTTTGTGCTCAAATCTCTGCAGTGGGACTTGAACCCACAACCTTCTGACTCAGAGGCGAGGGTGCTACCAACATAAACCTTTACAACATATTCGACAACATCTTTTACGATAGTCATGAACTTCAGTCACTAATACAATAAATAGATGGATGCAAGGGTTTCCTTCTGCATCTATTTTACATCAGAGAATAATTCTCAACAGGCAGGGCCACATCCAGGCTCAATTTCCTCGATGCCTCCCAAGTTCCATCCCATAAACTCTACGGCTAGTTTTCTAACCTCCCCTCTATCCCTTCCCTCCCATTCCCCAATGCACGGAATTAAAAACACTTGTCATGGAGTTACAAATCCCTCCACAGCCACACCCCACTTCGGCAACCTCCTCCAGTCCTGCCCATCCCTGTGCTCTCCATCTCTGGCCGCTTATAAACGCCCTCTGCCTCCGCTGCACTCTCTGTAGCAGAGCTAACTCAGCCCCACATTCTGCAAAGCTCTCCTTAAACTCCTGCAACTTGCTACCTCTCGCGCGTCATTCAATAGCCTCCTCAAAACCTTGCTCTTTGAGACATGCCTCGGCCAAAAAAAAAAGACAGCTGAAACTCTCTTTTGCTACACAACGATCTAGCTTTAAGGTAGTCTCCAATCACTCGAGTTCTGACGAAAGCTCTCTCTCTCGCATTTTCTGCTTTTTATTTTTTGGGGAAACAGGCACAGAACCTTTAAGAACAATTAAAAGAAGTTGGGCTGCATTTTTGAACAGTTTACTGTCAGTGGTCGGAAAATGCAGCCATCATCCCGAAAGATGAGCGAATCGTCACTGGACGTAAAAGATCATTTTGAATCATCCATTTGTTTAAATTATACCAGAGTCGGAATAGACTGGATGTTAGCCGGCCCTTCTCTTCCCAGAGAGCAACGAGCCTCTGGAAGACATTGCCAGCTGGTGCGGTGGGTGCCGACACTGCATTATCTTCAAGAGGGAGCTGGACCGGTTCCTGACTGGGGCAGAGATCACATCATGGAGAAGGCTTTATAGAGAACATTAGGTCCGTGTGATCCCCTGGACTGCGTTTGATCACCTGAGGGGGTGGGAGAGGAATTTCAGTGTATTTTTTCCTTTATAGGCCCTGGGTTCTCTGGCGTTTTGACTCTCCCAGGAGATTACGTGGCTGCAGAGTAGGGGGGGGGCGGGGGGGGGAAAGAGGGAAACAGAGTTGGGAACAAGTGTTTAGTCATGACGTTCCGGCCATACAAAATTCTTGCAGGGCTTGGCAGGGTAGATGCAGGGAGGATGTTGCCCCTGGCTGGGGAGTCTAGAACCAGGGGTCACAGTCTCAGAATAAGGGGTCGGCCATTTAGGACTGAGATGAGGAGAAATTTCTTCACTCAGAGGGTGGTGAATCTTTGGAATTCTCTACCCCAGAGGGTTGTGGAGGCTCGTCGTTGAGTATATTCAAGACAGAGATCGATAGATTTTTGAATATTAAGGGAATCAAGGGATATGGGGATAGTGAAGATGAGGAAGAAGATCAGCCATGATCTTATTGAATGGCGGAGCAGGCTCGAAGGGCCAAATGGCCTGCTCTATGTTATCATGTGGTGCGTGGCAGGCTTGATGGACCAGCTGGTCTTTTCCTGTCCATATATTATGTTCGTATGTAAATAAATATGCAAAAGCGATTGTTAGCGAGTACCTGGTGATGCAGTGCTCCTTGTCACCTGGGACACCCAGGTACCGAGGCCGCTCTCCAGTGGCTACGATGAATGTTTCTGCCGTGTAAAAGGTTTCCTTTCCTTTTTTATTTGTTGCCTAAAAACCAAAAGGGAACGAGGTGAGTAAACCAGCTCGTCTCCACGCCAGATACTGTCTTCAGTCAATCGCCCATTTCTCCCCGATGACTCAGCCGGAAAGTCACCATTAGGGGCTTACGCGTTTCCGCTTTCGGTGCAAATCGGCAAACTTGCGCTGGTTTTCCCCACAGTCAAGTTACGGTTCAGGTTTCCGCGCAAGCTCATTTGCTTAATCACAAACGTAAAATCTTCCGTGAACCAGCGCAGTCGGGCAGCGGACGAGAACGTAATTGTTTTTCTTTCCTTTCCATTAAAAATTATTCCTTGGATGTGTTTAAGAGCGGTGACCTGGCGCAGTTTTATTAATACAGCTGAAAATGGGGTCATCACAAAAAAATAAGCATTTTTAAATAAAAGAGAGTGTCCCGTCCTCCACCTGTGAGTAACCCTAAACGAAAATGACTTAAAAAGCACTATACCGAGCCATTTACTAGTTTCATTGGTGTACACTAGTTAGCTTCTTAGTAAATTAAAAAAAATTTTAAAACGTGCCCCATAAAAAAAAGCTTAAATTGGAAGAGCCTCCTCGAACAACGGCGGAAACTCGCCATTTCGAACTGGGGCGTGGCCGGATTTGTGGGCGGGGCCAGCTTTCAGCACAATTTTTTGGTTAAACCAGCGCAAAAGATCGCGGAAACTCAATTTATGCTGGACGTAATTTGCGGTTAAAATTCCGCGATCTTTTGCACTGGTTTGGCCGATTTCAGCCGGATTGCATTGACTGGCGGAAACTCTGGGCCAACGTCGGAGCCAAGCTTTGATTCCTTCTGTGTGTCTGGTCTACACTGGGAAGGTGGTAGAGAGCTACAACATCCCTGTGTTAAGGAAAGAATAAGAAAAAAAACTTGCATTTATATAGCGCCTTTCATGACCTCAGGATGTCCCAAAGCGCTTTACAACCAACGAAGTACTTTTTGAACTGTAGTCACTGTTGCAATGTAGGAAACGCAGCAGCCAATTAGTACACAGCAAGATCCCAGGTGTTGATGGGAGGGATAAATGTTGGCCAGGACACTGGGAAGAACTTCCCTGCTCTTTCAATAGCGCCACGGGACCTTTTACGTCCACCCAAGAGAGCAGACAGGGCCTCGGTTTAACGTCTCAGCTGAAAGACAATAGTACAGCACTCCTTCACCACTGCACTGGAGTGTCAGCCTAGATTATGCACTCAAGAAACTTAATTGGACCAGCCATATAAATACTGCGGCTACAAGAGCAGGTCAGAGGCTGGGTATTCTGTGGCGAGTGTCTCACCTGCTGACTCCACAAAGCCTTTCCACCATCTAAAAAGGCACAAGTCAGGAGTGTGATGGAACACTCTCCACTTGCCTGGATGAGTGCAGCTCCAACAACACTCAAGAAGCTCGACACCATCCAGGACAAAGCAGCCTGCTTGATTAGCACCCCATCCACCACCTTAAACATTCACTCCCTCCACCACCGGCACACCGTGGCTGCAGTGTGTACCCCATCTAAAAGATGCACTGCAGCAACTCGCCAAGGCTTCTTCAGCAGCACCTCCCAAACCCACGACCTCTTCCACCTAGAAGAACAAGGGCAGCAGGCACATGGGAACACCACCACCTCCAAGTCACACACCATCCTGACTTGGAAATATATCGTCGTTCCTTCATAGTCGCTGGGTCAAAATCCTGGAACTCCCTACCTAACAGCACTGTGGGAGTTCCTTCACCACACAGACTGCAGTAGTTCAAGGCGGCGGCTCACCACCACCTTCGAGGGCAATAAATACTGGCCTCGCAAGCAACGCCCACATCCCAGGAACGAATAAAAAAAAGTCTCGAGTGGTGTTCAAACCCAGGCTGTTCCACTCAAGATTCTTCAAAAATTAAATGTATTGCTGTGGAGCCAGGAGGAGCAGTCTTACTCCCCTAACACCATGTACTCTCCAACCACCCCCGCTCTACCTCCCCCAACCCTGGGACTTACCTTTGGGTGGCTGCCGGTGAGGCAAACAGTCTGATATTCATTTTGTTCAAATGGGCAAGCAGCCTGTGGAGGCGCCAGCACCTCGCCTAACTAATACTAATGAGGTCTGAGGCCCAATTTTGGGCTTGCCTCGGGTGCCCCGGTTCGGGCGCGTGTTCCAGCCGCATCGCCAACTTCACGCCCAAAACCGGGCGTCGACAAACTTCTACCCTCAGAAAATGAGAATTGATGGGGAGAAACTTGACGGAAAAGAAAGAGGAACAAAGCTACCGACCGAAAGAAATCGACGACTTCATCAACTTTCAGTGCTATTGGTAATTCAAGGCTGCAGAATGGCATTACAAGTGGTTAACTCAATTGACATCCCAGTGAGGGACAATGCCAGCAAGGCGTGCAGGCTGGGAAATCAGAGGTCCACCAACCATGGGATTTCCCATTGGCCGAGCGCCTGCGATTCTTAGCCTGCACTCCTTACTGAAAGTGCCTGATCGCAGGATTAGCCCTTAAACCTCAGCACACTTGCTACAGCCTCGCAATAAATTGGACAGAGAAACGTCCGAACCAAGTAAAAGTCTGCCCAAGAGTGACTAGTTCCTCCCAATTCCACGAACTCCACCACCTAGAAGGACAAGTGCAGCAGGCGCATGGGAACACCACCACCTCCAAGTTCCCCTCCAAGTCACACAACATCCCGACTTGGAAATATAATCGCCAATCCTTCATCATCGCTGGGTCAAAATCCTGGAACTCCCTCCCCAACAGCACTGAGGGAGCACCTTCACCACACGGACTGTAGTGGTTCAAGGCGGCGGCTCACCACCACCTTCTCAAGGGCAATAAATGCTGGCCTTGCCAGCAAAGCCCATGACCAGTGAATGAATACATTTTTTTAAAGTTTATATTGGGGTGGGGGGTGGGAAATTGCTGAGTGAGGTGCAATAAGGATCGGTGTTGGAATTTTTCCATGTGGTGAAGGTACTCCCACAGTGCTGTTAGGGAGGGAGTTCCAGGATTTTTGACCCAGCGATGATGAAGGATCGGCGATATATGTCCAAGTGGTGTGTGACTTGGAGGTGGTGGTGTTCCCATGTGCCTGCTACCCTTGCCATTCTAGGTGGTGGATGTTGCAGGTTTGGGAGGTGCTGCCGAAGAAGCCTTGGCAAGTTGCTGCAGTAGATGGTACATACTGCAGCCACGGTGCGCCGGTGGTGGAAGGAGTGCATGTTTTCCGAGAGACACGTTGCTGGATTTCAAATTTCAAGCTGGCTTCATTAGTTGGGTTCCTTAATGCTGCCCTAATAACAGCTTAGAGTATATTTACAATTCATGGGGCTGGTACCTTGATCTTGTGAGGTCCGACAAATTCGCCATAAGCATTCACATACGTAACCGCGTTGTCCTTTAAAGAAACTCGGTAGTTCCAGTTCAGAGAACCTATATAATTCTGAATAGCTTCTTTCATAGTTCCCCAGTCATGGCGGACTATAGAGAAAACAAATGTTACTTGATAGGTGAATCTTACTCGGTCTTAAAACCTTTGTGTGTATGAGAGGAACAAACAAGAATGGTAAAAAAAAAAAAATTTTTTAATCATTTCCAAATACACTGGTGTAAATTTAGCGAGGCGTGAAGGCTTGCCCATCGGGTCCGTGGATCAGAGAATTGGGCACAGACATCATGGGCAGAGGTCCGATTCACGGTGCTCCCAATTTTCCAAACAATAAAATTAATGTCCACCAAAGTGGGACCATCAGGAAATCAGTACACTGACCTTGGCACCCAATATTCTGACCTGCGCTCCTCGTGAGCAAGGCTCTCTCCTGGGAGCCATGCAAACACGTACGGCGCCATCAGTCCACTGCACTCACAGGAAAACCATACTGGAGCAGATTTTCCTTTTTAACACTTGGACATAAAACATTGTGTGTGAAGCACAAATAGGATGGAGAACTGGACTGGTCGTGTTATGGACACGTGACCCACCCTGCCCGACTTTCCACCTGTGCAATGCTTTACGCCCAAGTGCTAAAGAGGAAAGTCCACCCCACTATACCTTATCAAAAGCTTAGCAGTATATTTGCCAATTTTAGAGAATGATAAGTGTGTTTACATGATTGGTGATCCTATTAACAAAGATTTGACCACATTAAAATTCGGACAATTATGGAACAGCAACGAGCAGTGGACTGGGTAACTGGTTCTCTATTGCTCTACCCTCTGCGCTCGTTGTAAATGTGCAGAAACTCTGCTCCAATGCCATCAGTTAGTTTAGAATACAGGCCGACATCTAAACCTCAGATTGAAGTAGAACCAGAGGCACTTCGACATGGAGATTCGCAATATTAATTAAATAAATCTGGAATAAAAAGCTAGTATCAGTAATAGTGACCATGAAACTATCGGATTGTCATAAAAACCCATCTGGTTCACTGATGTCCTTTAGGGAAGGAAATCTGCCGTCCTTACCCGGTCTGGCCTATATGTGACTCCAGACCCACAGCAATGCGGTTGACTCTTAACTGCCCTCTGAAATGGCCCAGCAAGCCACTCAGTTGTACCAAACCACTACAAAGAACAGCGGTTCAAGATGGCGGCTCACCACCACCTTCGAGGGCAATTAGGGATGGGCAATAAATGCTGGCCTTGCCAGCGACGCCCACATCCCGAGAAATTTGATTTTTTTTTTTTTAAATCACAAGATAACTATGGACGGGGAATGCTATTTGTCCCATTTCAGCTCATTCATGTAGAAAGGCCCTATAGTTCCCCCCCCCCCCCCCCAATCACAGCATCCTATTGTTTCGTAAATGACTTCAGGGGTTTTGCCTCCATTCCTCACGATGAGCACTCTGCAAAATAGTTCCTGAAGTCAGTCCTAAATTTGCCTTTTACTGGTTTGAACCAGAGTTCCCTCATCCTATTCTTGCAACTCGAGCCATTTTCAGCATTTACCGATCTTCTACCTCAATAAGAACACAAGAACATAAGAATTAGGAGCAGGAGCCGGCCATTCGGCCCCTCGAGCCTGCTCCGCCATTCAATAAGATCATGGCTGATCTTCGACCTCAACTCCACTTTTCCGCCCGATCCCCATATCCCTCGATTCCCTTAGAGTCCATGGGGGAGAAATTCATTATAGGCCCATTTGGGGCACTAATTTTTTTTTTTTTTTTTTTAAAGTTGAGAAAATTAGCACCAGGCGCTAAGGTTTCTCAACTTTTAAAAAAATTTGGTTTTGCGCTCCGGGAAGGAAGTGGAGCGCTAAATCATTCTAGTAAATCTCCTCTTCAAGTCTTAGTCCTAGTGCTTGGCTAATACAGGAAACTCTTTATTAACCAGCACCCAAATATCCAGAAATCTCTCTTAACCGGCAAAATTCTTGAGTAGGTAACCGGGGTTTTCCTTCATCTCTCGTTTAAAATTAACTTTAAAAAACACCCCGAGGCGTTTGCCTTGTATCGGAGCGTGTAGATTGGGAGGGGAATGTGCAGCCCGGGTAGGCAGCGGACACGACAGATGGTCAGCTGGCGGTCCCCGGGGAGACGGAGCTCCGAATGCAGGCGCATGTCAATGCGTACGGGGCTCTCGTACGTTGGGAGATATAACTCTCCGTTATCCGGACTTTTTGATTAACCAGCACCACGCCGGTGCCGGTTAATAAAGAGTTTCCTGTACTGTCTTCTATCTTAAATGATCTTGATAGGGATTATTGCATTCAGTAAGGCTTAGGCATAATGAGAATGTTAAGATACTGATTTATTTTTCCAGAAATCAGAAATCATCACCGTAGTGTGATTTACAAGTCTGTGAAGGATAAGCATTCGATTACTAATTAGCAGCATCCATTGGATTGGACCATTAAAATGTTCACCAACCAGTTTGAAATACTACGCAACGAAGTTTGATAGAACAGCAACTACTTGTATTTATATAGTGCCTTCAACAGTGCAAAACGTCCCAGAGCACTTCACAGGAGTGTTACCAAACAAAAGTTGACACCGAGCCACCAAGGAGATACTAGGACAGATGACCAAAAGCTTGGTCAAAGAGGAGCATCTTAAAGGAGGAAAGAGGCGCGGAGAGGTTTAGGGAGGAATTGCAGAGCTTAGGGCCTTGGCAACAGAAGGCATGGCCGCTAATGGTGCAGCAATTAAAAATCGGGGATGCGCAAGAGGCCAGAACTGGAGGAGCGCAGAGATCTTGGAGGGTCGTAGGTCTGGAGGAGGTTACAGAAAAGGGAGGGGCGAGGCCATGGAGGGGTTTGAAAACAAGGATGAGAATTTTAAAATTGAGGCCTTGCCGGACTGGGAACCAATGTAAGTCAGCGAGCACGGGGGGGGTGATGGGTGAACGGGACTTGGTTCAAGTTAGGATACGGGGCAGCAGTGTTTTGGATGAGCTCAAGTTTATGGAGGGCATTAGAATAGTCGAGTCTAGAAGTAACAAAGGCATGAATGAGGGTTTCGGCAGATCAGCGGAGACGGGCGATGTTAAGGAGGTGGAAGCAAGCGGTCTCGGTAATGAACAATGAGATTGGCTGCATGACTATAGCAAATATGAAATACTGTACTACAGCACTCTCTAGTCCACATCTCCTCTGTTAGAAGTTTCCATTCACAAACCTTGCTCATCAAATGTCCAGCCGTATGTCCTGGCATCCCCTAGACTTTGGTGCAGAAGTGCAGCTTGGTGCATCAGTTTCTTCGGGATACAGCCCACATTGACACATGTCCCTCCAAGACCTGACGGTGAAAAAAAAAACAGGTAATGCACAGTGCAACAAGCTTTACTTTTCCTTTAAAAAAAAAACCTAGATTTCACAAACTTCATCATTTTTTTTTACAATAAACTACAACTCCAGGTAAAGGTTTGAGAGAAATATGCGAGCCGATTCAGCCTCGCCAGATGGAAACGCAATCACAAAAAATCACACGAGGGCAATTTTATGGGTTCGTGCTGCTAGTGCGAATCGGAATCAGGCGCACAATGCCCGCCATTTCAGAATGACACAGCACAGAAGGAGGCTATTCGGCCCATCGTGCCTGTGCCGGCTCTTAAGAGCGATCCAATTAGTCCCACTGCCCCTCGCTCTTTCCCCATAGCCCTGTAATTCCCCCCCCCCCGCCTTATATCCAACTCCCTTTCGAAAGTTCTTATTGAATCTGATTCCACCACCCTTTCAGGAAGTGCATTCCAGATTCGCTACGTAAAAAAAAAAAATCATCTGCCCCTCTGGTTCTTTTTCTAATAATCTTAAATCTGTGTCCGCTGGTTACCGACCCTCCCGCCAGTGGCAACAGTTTCTCCCTCTCCAACAATAATTCAGTGCACGCCTGAAGGTCCGAGAATCACCGTCAGCCGGAGGAATATCTGCCGCCATTATGGATTTGGACAATCAGCCTGCGTATTGCCGATTCTACTTTTGTTTGGTAACACTCCTGTGAAGTGCTCTGGGACGTTTTGCACTGTTGAAGGCACTATATAAATACAAGTAGTTGCTGTTCTATCAAACTTCGTTGCGTAGTATTTCAAACTGGTTGGTGAACATTTTAATGGTCCAATCCAATGGATGCTGCTAATTAGTAATCGAATGCTTATCCTTCACAGGGGGGTGGGGGGGGGGGGGGGGGTGGTGGGGGGTGGGGGGGGGGGGGGGGGCGGGGGAAGCAGTTAGTGTTGATTCATTCAAATCCAAATTAGATAGATTTCTTTCAGAAAATAACATTTTGGGATACAGTGAGAGTAATTTGAGACATGGCGTAAGTGTGGCATGATTGGGAGGAACAGGTGACTTTGGCCCGAGGGTTCCTAAAGCTCTCCACCACTGGGGGTTTTCCTCGCCTCATGTCTGGGTCTGTTGTAGACTAATCGAGAGAGATTGATTGCTGTAATTAGTGAACAACTCCATTATTGTTGTATCATGTGACTACCAGGATGGTAGAAGGTGATCTAGATGGGCCTCGGGTCTTTTTTCAATCTAGCAGTTCCTATGTCCCTAATCACAGAGAGGGAGTACATTAGTTGAATGACCCGCAAAATGTTAAATAAAGAAACATTGTGTGAAAGAAAAGATAGTCGCCAAGTCCCTGTAAATCCATTAAAAGAATGCACAAATAGTTTAGCAGGTGAAAAGATATAGGAGAGCATTAAGCAGCATTTACCCCATGCAGTCCCAAGAGGTGTGGGAGTAACATAATCCAAGACCAGCACCTTCTTCCCATGCTTGGCAGCTTCCTGTGAATTAATGAGAGAAGAGGTGAATGAGATTTAGCCAAGTACCAAAAGGAAAATCCTCTTTTTGCCACATGATTTCCATTTAATTCAGTTTTTACACAAATGGCTCAGTTCCTGAAGAAGTCCCATGTGACTCATTCCATCGTTGAAGCCGAGATCGATCAGCGAAGCGGCTCACGCCTTCACATTACAATGAACAGGGCAGCTCACGGCTTCATTCGGGCTCCCCTGATAAGAGAGCTCGGCCCCAACACTCCAGCGTTCCTCATCTCTTCAGTTTCTTTGCAGAGGCGCGTGGAACTGTTTCCCGTGAGTCAGAACATTGTGGGTTCAAGTCCCAATCCAGAGACCCGAGCACAAAACACTCAGAAGTACACTGAAACAGGAGGTGCATTTTAAATATCTCGCAGTGCCCATTAAAGGAATTTATACAGTTCCTTTCGCAACCTCCGGACATCCCAAAGCACTTTGCAGCCAATGAAGTAATTTTGAAGTGTTGCAATTTACGAAACGCGGCAGGTAATTTGCACAGCAAGGTCGCAATGGCCCAGATAATCTGTTTCGGGTGATGTTGATTGAGGGATAAATATCCGCCAGGACGCTGGGGGACTCCACTGCCGTGGGATCTTTTACATCCATCTGAAAGACGGCACCTCCGACAGTGCAGCACTCCCTCAGTACGGCACTGGGAGTGTCAGCCTAGATTGTGTGCTCAGGTCTCTGGAGCGGGACTTGAACCCACAACCTTCTAACTCAGAGGTGACAGAGTGGAACCAAATGAGCCAGACCTGACACCTGTCGGTTTCTCAAGTACTATTATTTTGTTAAAGGGATGAATCAGTTGATTGTATTTGTTGGCGTAAAGAATCACATTGCACCCAGCAAATAAATATTATATAAATCAAATAATAGAAGGGGAGGGCGAAACTGAAAATATGAAATAAAAACAGAAAATGTGAAAACAGGATAATCTTTGAGGAACCGTTTCCAGTGTCAGGAGGGTCGGTAACCAGAAGACACAGATTGAAACTCAGTGAGTTGTCATGATCTGGAATGCACTACAACATGTATTTATATATCCCCTTTAACATAGTAAAACGTCCCAAAGCGATTTACGGGAGTGTTATCAAAAAATTTGACCGAGCCACATAGGAGAGATTAGGACAGGTGACCAAAAGCTTGGTCAAAGAGGTAGGTTTTAAGGAGCGTCTTAAAGGAGGAGAGAGGGTAGCGAGGCGGAGAGGTTTAGGCAGGGGATTCCAGAGCTTAGGGCCCAGGCAGCAGAAAGCACGGCCACCAATGGTGGAGCGATTAAAATCGGGGATGTGCAAGAGGCCAGAATTGGAGGAATGCAGAGATCTCAGAGGGTTGTAGGGCTGGAGGAGGCTAGAGATAGGGAGGGGCGAGGCCATGGAGGGATTTGAAAACAAGGATGAGAATTGTCAAATAGAAGCATTGCCAGACCGGGAGCCAATGTAGGTCAGCGAGCACAGGGGGCGATGGGTGAACGGGACTTTCAGGCAGTGAGTTCCAGACCCCCACCACCCTCTGGGTGAAAAAAGTTCTCAACTCCCTCTAATCCTTCTACCAATTACTTTAAATCTATGCCCCCTGGTTATTGACCTCTCTGCTAAGGGAAATAGGTGCTTCCTATCCACTCTATCTAGGCCCCTCAATTTTATCTTCCCTCAGCCTCCTCTGTGCCAAAGAAAACAACCTCAGCCTATCCAAATCTTTCCTTATAGCTAAAATTCTCTAGTCCTGGCCACATCCTCATAAATCTCCTCTGTACGCTCTCTAGTGCAATCACATCTTTACTGTAGTGTGGTGACCAGAACTGCACGCAGTCCTCTAGCTGTGGCCTAATAGTGTTTTATACAGTTCAAGCATAACCACACTGCTCTTATATTCTATGCACCGGCTAATAAAGGAAAGTATCCCGTATGCCTTCTTAAACCACCTTATCTACCTGCCCTGCTACCTTCAGGGATCTGTGGGCATGCACTCCAAGGTCCCTCTGTACTTCAGTATTTATTGTGCATCCCCTTGCCATGTTAGCCCTCGCCAAATGCTTCCTTCCAATTATTTCTGCATTTTTCCCCCACAGGCCCAGTGATCCTTCGTGTGAACGAATATGATGCAGAATAAGACATTCACCTCTGTTCCATACACCTTTGCACGTTCAGGCATTTTACACTCACTTTCACAAGAAGCCTTTCTTACCCTCTTTATATAAACTACGGGCCTTCTCCAGAGTGTGATTACTACTGCACAGAACTGTACCTTTGAAGCAGCCAGTCCCCCAGAGCCTCCTCCAATGACAATCACATCATAGTCATAGGGTCCCTCGGTTTCAATGACTTCAGTCATCGCCAGCAGATTTTCAAGCTTGCCTTCTCCGTGAGCCTGTAAAAAAGAGAGATGAAAGGGAAGCTAAACACAACACATTGTTCTCTTCTCATTGTTTTCTAACAAAAGGGAGTAGAGGAATAGGCACCTTTGGATTTCAGATTTTTGTTTTGAATGTAAGCGCGTGTATATCTCACGGATTAGATTGAAATGTGCTACAGTCGGGGCCGTCATCAATGTTCCCTGTAATTTAGTTTGGCGCCACGCAGCCCCTTTAAGGGTCCCTGGAGCACCACGCAGCATACAGGGAACATTGGTGGTCACTTCCCCCCTCCCCTCCCCCACAGTTTTGTGTGAACTTGTGACCCCATTCTTGAGGTACCTGTAGGGCTGGAAACTCATGATTTGGGCGTGTGCGTTGACTACTCCCGTATCTATCTGTATTGAAAAAAAAAAATCATACATCTGCACGCACTTCTAGTCTACAAAACCTTACTTCCTGTTGTCGTATTTTGGTCACACTTTTGGGTCAACATTTTCCCCAACCCGGTGTCCTGGCCACTATTTATCTCTCAATCAATGTAACAAAAACAGATTATCTGGTCATTTATCACATTGCTGTTTGTGGGAGCTTGCCGTGCGCAAATTGGCTGCCACGTTTCCTACATTACAACAGTGACTACACTTCAAAAAGTACTTTATTGGCTGTAAAGCGCTTTGAGGGGTCTGGTGGTCATGAAAGGAGCTATATTAATGCAAGTCTTTCTTTTTTGTTATAAATTCCCATGTCCCCATTTATAATGGGAACTCCCTCCGGTCACGCTGTTATTACACCCTCCCACTAGTGGCGACACTGCAGCATCTCAATTTTGCATCTCCCGGACCCTCAGCCTGCAGTGAAACTCTTGTGTGCGAACCCACTCCAGTTCTGCGCTTCCCAAACTACCATAAGTTTTGCTATTTAGCTCTTTAAAAAAAAAAATACAAAAATCAAAGTATTATATAAAAATATGAACAGGACGTATACTTTCACAATACAATGGGTGCACCTGGGTCCAATTATCCCCCCCACTTGACTCTGTGTACAATACCTCGGGAAACTGACTGCTATATAGAATCATAGAAATGTACAGCACAGGAGGCCATTTGGCCCATCGTGCCTGTGCTGGCTCTTTGTTAGAGCTATCCAATTAGTCTCACTCCCCGGCTCTTCCTCCATAGCCATGCAAATTTTCACTTTTCAAGTATTTATCCAATTCACTTTTGAAAGTTACTATTGAATCTGCTTCCACCACCCTTTCAGGCAGTGCATTCCAGGTCACAACAACTCGCTGTGCAAAAAAATAATTCTCATCTCCTCCTCTGGTGCTTTTGCCAATTGCCTTAAATCTGTGCCCTCTGGTTACCGACCCACCCACCAGTGGAAACAGTTTCTCCTTATCAAATCCCTTCATATTTTTTACATTATTTTACAAAAATTAGTAAAATTAAGAGTGCATTTACACTACAAGTTTATTGCCCGTGCAAAATGGTTTTCTCCTTCCTACCAATGCTAAACATGCTGTACAGAGTAAATCCAAAGTTAAGGCCCAACCTAACTCGAGAGTTGTCTCATTGTCTTAGCTGTACTCTGCTGTGTCTTTGATGTAATGCCTCCCTGACTGATTGTATCTCTGCAGACACATTGTTCTCTGTCTATATATACTTTGTAACCGATTTGTATTCCCTCACTGTACCTGACGAAGGAGCAGAGCTCCGAAAGCTCGTAATTTCAAATAAAACTGTTGGACTATAACCTGGTGTTGTGCGACTTCTCATTTAACTCGAGAGTGAGGGTCCCGCCTCCAGGGTGATGTCACTCCAATTTGATCGCGCCAGGTCGGGTAGGATTGTGGAGTTGTAGGCAACGTTCCCGCTAAGCTGCGCAGCCATCTGAAGGTCCCGCACAGCCCCGGGAACGGCTTTCCAAATGGGCGATTTCAGGCATGCTCAACATTTTGAATGGGCCGCACAGCCAGTTAAAGGGCACGCGCACCCTAAAAAAAACACTAGGGAGAACAGCGGTTGTAGGGTGCCTGATTTGCTTCTTACCACTATTGTAGTGATAACACAGCTTAAAATGCACTTTTCATTTTATTTTTTAAAGTACTTGTAACAATTATAATAAAAACAGAAGAGGAGAGGGGACACACAGAAAAGAGGGGATGCAGAGGGGTGGAGAGGAAGTAGAAAAGAGTGGAGGAGAGAAAAGGGAATGAAGGAGAGTATAGAAGGGGAGGGGAAATCACTTAATTTATCTGCATTTTTCAAAGTAGTGAGAAGGTACACAAAACTCAGAACAAATGCAAGAGATCAATCCTTTGTTGGTCTATTGTGAAACTATAGGCAGTTCTGGCTTTTACCAACAAAGCAAATCCATCTTTCGAACAAATAGTGGCTCAACATTAATAATTCAGTCCAAGTCTGTATCGGTTCCACAAACCCAGAGCGTAGTTGTATCTGTGACCCATCACAGAAACTGCCCACTCAGTCCTCTACCAATTGTGTAATTTGAGAACATTCATATCTGGCTTCCTCAAAGATCTGTAATTCTGCATAGTCATAGCCACTATGCTTTCCCAATTGAATTATTGCAGAAATCATCACTAGAAAAGTTTGAAGAATCTTACATGCAACATTTCCCTTTTTTTTAAATTAACTTTCCAACTATATAATGCAGCATTTAAACAAACAAAAAAACCTGAAAAACAACTTGAAGTTCTTTTAAAGTACTATCTGAATTTATCAGCTAAATCCTTCATTAAAAGAAAATCACAAAACATCCTTTAAAAGGAATTTTAAAACCTCTATTGGCTGCACTTTGCACTCTCTGTGGGCTTCCTCATTTTGTGTCAGTACTGCTGTCCAAATAGTCATAATCTACACCTAGAACTCGAGCCTGTTGTGTAACCATACACCCAAGCAATTCAATTACCAAATTAAGCAAGGTGGCATCCTCCTCCTTGGCCTCTCGCTCCCTTCCTCTTCACTGTGGACATTTCGTGCACATGGTACACCTGGAGAAACCCATCTCTAACTGCGTCCGCGACAAGCTCAGTGTCAGAGTGAGAAACCCAGAGGCTGACGCCAATTTTTTTTTAAATTTGGGATACGAGTGCCTTCCCAGTGCCCTGCTCTCCAGGTGAGATGTTCTCAGCCCTCCGTCAATTCCACTCAGATCCAGTTCTATGAAGTGAGACACACCAGGATCCTGATGGATATTTTGCCACGGTGAGAACTTTGAGTGGATAGGAAGGACCTATTTCCCTTAGCAGAGGGGTCAATAACCAGGGGGCATAGATTTAAAGTAATTGGTGGAAGGATTAGAGGGGAGTCGAGAACTATTTTTCACCCAGAGGGTGGTAGGGGTCTGGAACTCACTGCTCGAAAGAGTGGTAGAGGCAGAAACCATTATCGCATTTAAAAAGTACTGGGATATACACCTGAAGTACCGTAACCTACAAGGCTACGGACCAAGAGCTGGAAAGTGAGATTAGGCTGGATAGCTCTTTTCCAGCCGCCACAGACACGATGGGCCTCCTTCTGTGCCGTAAATTTCTATGATGCTATGAACTTTCTTTCGAGGCTGTGAAACAGGTTTCCTGGGAACATCCTTCATCTCGACATTAAAATCACAGCCAAACTGCCTGTGGCTATGGTAACGCAGTGGTTATGTTACTGGACTAGTAATCCAGAGACACGGCAGCTGGGGAATTTAAATTCAGTTAATTAAATAAATCTGGAATATAAAAGCTAGTATCAGTAATGGTGACCATGAAACTACCGGATTGTCGTAAAAACCCATCTGGTTCACCAATGTCCTTTAGGGAAGGGAATCTGTTGTCCTCACTTGGTCTGGCTGAGATGCGACTCCAGACCCACAGCAATGTGGTTGGCTCTTAACTGCCCTCTGTAATGGCCGAGCAAGCCGCTCAGTTGTACCAACCCGCTATGGCAAAGTCACTGTACCACACGGACTGGAGCGGTTTAAGAAGGCTCCTCAAGGGCAATTAGGATGGGCAATTAGGGATGGGCAATAAATGCTGGCCTTGCCAGTGACACCCACATTCTGTGAATGAATATTTTTTTAAAAAGTGGAGGACATTACTTCTAAAAGAAAAATACACAGCTTATCTTTCACTTTGCTTGTAAATACTTCCTCAAACTCAACACTCTCCCTGGGGGCACATTGTATGGGCTTTCAAATAATACCGACTTTCAGCAGACTTGTATGAAGGGGCTTCTTTAACCCTGGTCCTGTACCAATGGTCTCTTGTACATTGAAGGAATGGCCCCAGGATGCGCACACATTTTATAACTCAAGTTAGCTGTTAAAAGCAAAAATGTCTGCCCAGATAAGATCTCCAAAAAAAAAAATCTTACCAAGGCACAGGAAGAGGATCATCTTAGACAGGTCATTGAAGAAACATGGTTAAACAGCCAGCACGATGTGAATGTTCCCTATTTCCACACGACACATTAGCCCTGCCTTTCTCTCGCTCTCTCTCTCGCTCTCTCCCCCAACACAGACACACAGTCCTCTTCGAGCAAGAAGGTGGGAGTTAAAAAGAAATGTGCACAACGAGAGGAAAATCGAGCTGGTTAGGTTGGGAACCCCGTGCATTGTCCAGCCGCACGCTGATTAATCCGTTCTCAAATCGTATTCTCAAAACGCAGTCTACACTTTGAAAAGTACACACACACACACACACACAAAAGTGTGTTTAAAATTTCACTTTTCTCAAAAAGAACGTGGGAGGTTTTTTTTCGATTTTCCTGGGACATTTCCTAGGAAACAATTAACGCAACATTTAATTTGGCACTGGCTGTATTCATTCAGTTCCAGAGATCTGCTCCAAAAAGGTTTGAAGGTGTCGAAACGCCTGCTCCTACCTGTAGAGCGTTGCCACACCGCCTGCTATAAGCTGCTCTCTGACGGGCACAGAGTCCCCTCTCTGCTTTGTCAGTTCCGACTGAGCTTTCGGGACTGCTCTTGCGCTGACGAACTACTCACCAAGTGTCAGCCCCAGGCTCTACCCTCTTTCAACATGATGTCGAAAGCACGGAGGAGGAGGAGCCTCTCCACCCAGTCATTAACGTTCCAACCTTTCACAGATAACAAGACTGCTTAGTCATCCAGTGGCAATGAACCCAGATTGGCAGGGATCAGTTCGGATTCAACTCCCGCAATGATTTGGCAAATTTGCGGCTGACACACTGAAGGGGAAAAGGTTATACGGGTCGGCAGGTTCCACGTGAGGCAAACTGTGCTCGGACTGTTGTCAAAGCCCCACTGAAAATAGTCCAAATCACTGTGATTTTTTAAATTATGTTTGCACTTAAGACTACCCTGATTTTAAATCCCAAGTGGATTCCCCCCACCCCTCAGGTCTGAGTTAAAATTACAGTCAGATCTCAATGATGTCCTGGCTAATGTTTATCCCTCAATCCACCACCTTAAACATTCACTCCCTCCACCACCGGCGCACCGTGGCTGCAGTGTGTACCATCTACAAGATGCACTGCAGCAACTCGCCAAGGCTTCTTCGGCAGCACCTCCCAAACCCGCGACCTCTTCCACCTAGAAGGACAAGGGCAGCAGGCGCATGGGAACACCACCACCTCCAAGTTCCCCTCCAAGTTACACACCATCCTGACTTAGAAATATATCGCCGATCCTTCATCGTCGCTGGGTCAAAATCCTGGAACTCCCTCCCTAACAGCGCTGTGGGAGTACCTTCACCACACGGACTGCAGCAGTTCAAGAAGGCAGCTCACCACCACCTTCTCAAGGGCAATTAGGGATGGGCAATAAATGCTGGCCTTGCCAGCGATGCCCACATCCCATAAACGAATTAAAAAAGAAATCACTAAAACAGATGATCTGGTCATTATCACATTGCTGTTTGTGGGAGCTTGCTGTGCGCAAATTGGCTGCCGCATTTCCCACATTACAACAGTGACTACACTTCAAAAAAGTACTTCATTGGCTGTAAAGAGCTTTGGGACGTCCGGTGGTCGCGAAAGGCGCTATAGAAATGCAAGTTTCTTTTTTCTTTTCATCGGGCCGCAACACGCATATGTAAAGAAGGACCCCGTTGGCTCCGGGCGTGTGTCCTTGCTGCCTGTTCAGGAGAGCAGGTTAAAATTGCAGATGTTGCGATCACGGCGGCTTTCCGATAGGTAAGAGCCCACTGGCCAGGTTTCTGCTGAGCGAGTAGGGTTAAAATCGCCCCCAGTAGTCTCAGGCCTGTATCTGTGGAGTCAAAAGTTCAGCTGGCTGATCAGAGTTATACTGTTGGTTGCATTTCACGGGGCCGCATATTTGAGTTCAGTGGCAGCTAGCTCTGCGCACGCGTGCTCCATTCCCCAGGCAGCTAATTGTTAATGTTATCAGAGGAGTGTCAACTTTGTATTTACAACAATAACAACAACAACTTGTATTTATACAGCACCTTTAACGTAGTAAAATGTCCCAAGGTACTTCACAGGAGCGTTACAAGACAAAAATTTGACACCGAGCCACATAAGGAGAAATTAGAGCAGATGACCAAAAGCTTGGTCAAAGAGGTAGGTTTTAAGGAACGTCTTAAAGGAGGAAAGAGAAGTAGAGAGACAGAGAGGTTTAGGGAGGGAGTTCCAGAGCTTAGGGCCTAGGCAGCTGAAGGCACGGCCACCAAAGGTTGAGCGATTATAATCAGGGATGCTCAAGAGGGCAGAAATCTTGGGGGAGCGCAGATATCTCGGGGTGTTGTGAAGCTGAAGGAGATTACAGAGATAGGGAGGGGCGAGGCCATGGAGGGATTTGAAAACAAGGATGAGAATTTTGAAATCGAGGCGTTGCTTAACCGGGAGCCAATGTAGGTCAGCGAGCACAGGGGCGATGGGAGAACAGGACTTGGTGCGAGTTAGGACACAGGCAGCCGAGTTTTGGATGACCTCAAATTTACGTAGGGTAGAATGTGGGAGGCCAGCCAGGAGTGCGTTGGAATAGCCAAGTCTAGAGGTAACAAAGGCAGGGATGAGGGTTTCAGCAGCAGATGAGCTGAGGCAGGGGCGGAGACGGGCGATGTTACGGAGGTGGAAATAGGCGGTCTTAGTGATGGCATGGGTATGTGGTCGGAAGCTCATTTCAGGGTCAAATATGACACCAAGGTTGCGAACAGTGTGGTTCAGCCTCAGACAGATGTTAGGGAGAGGGATGGAGTCAGTGGCTAGGGAACGGAGTTTGTGGCGGGGCCCAAAGACAATGGCTTTTGTCTTCCCAATATTTAATTAAAGAAAATTTCTGCTCAAGCAGTCTGACAATTTAGAGAGTGGAGGGGCAAGAGAAATGGTGGTGAGGTAGAGCTGGGTGTCGCCAGCGTACATGTGGAAAACTGACACCGTGTTTTTGGATGATGTCGCCAAGGGGCAACATGTAGATGAGAAATAGGAGGGGGCCAAGGATAGATCCTTGGGGAACCCCAGAGGTGACGATGCGGGAGTGGGAAGAGAAGCCATTGCAGGTGATTTTCTGGTTACGATAAGATAGATAAGAATGGAACCAGGCGAGTGCAGTCCCACCCAGTTGGATGATGGTGGAGAGGTGTTGGAGGAGGATGGAGTGGTCAATCATGTCAAAGGCTGCAGACAAGTCATGAAGGACGAGGAGGGATAGTTTACCTGTGTCACAGTCACAAAGGATGTCATTTGTGACTTTGGTGAGAACCATTTCAGTACTGTGGCGGGGTGGAAACCTGATTGGAGGGATTCAAACATGGAGTTGCGGGAAAGATGGGCACGGATTTGGAAGGCGACAACACGTTCAAGGACTTTGGAGAGGAAAGGGAGGTTGGAGATGGGGCAGTAGTTTGCAAGGATGGAGGGGTCAAGGGTTGGTTTTTTGAGGAGAGGGGTGATGATGGCAGATTTGAAGGAGAGGGGGACAGTACCTGAGGAGAGCTGTAAGATCGATTCCTCCCCCACAACGGTAAAAATATTGGACTATGAAATATAAAGACCCGGAAGTGCACAGCCCGCAAAAAGGGCTCGGCAATAAAGGGTTAATTCAAACATTGCAGCCGAAACTACGAACCTTCAAGAGACTGGATCACAGACAATCTAATATACGAATCTAAAGTCTGAACAAGAACATCTGCATATTCCTGTACCTTAAGGGGTTACATTGTCCACCTTAGGCCATGGCCCCCGAATAACAAGTTTCAGTGCAGGCCTAGACAATGGGCCGGGCCTCGAACCTTTTGAATATGAATGCTAACAGAAACCAACAACTTCGCACATGCAGTCACTTTGGGAAGGTTGTATTGTCAGAAAGGTATCTCTAGTCAATGGACAATACCAGGAACAATTCACACATTTTGATATGGCCATCATATGCTCAGGAAGGGGCCAGGAAATACAGCAAGTTGGTTTTGGTTTAAAGTAAGATCACTTCGAAGACAGTGTGTGGAAGCCGACGGCAGAACAGCGAACAGAAAGATTCGGGCCGACAATCAACTCCAAGAGACAGCCGATCGGGAGTGGGGATTGTATGTTTCAGTCAAATCATAGAGGGGGCTTTTGTGATTGAGTCTGAGTAAGTTTGTGAGTTTCAGTCAGATCACAATAAGGGTTTTGTGATCGAGTCTGGGTAACTTTATATGTAACAGTCAGATCGCAGACGGGATTAACTGTGTCATATTGTGTCGATGCAAATGACCCTTGCGTAGGGGTTTGTATTTTGGGGTTATTAGCCTGATATCAATCGTAGGAATTTATACTAGGGAGGTAATTGTGTGTGTGTGTTCAATAAACGAACGAATCAAAGGTTGAGCTAAAACCCTGTGCCGTGTGTATTTTGTTCTTATAAATCCTGACGTCCAAGAGAGCGAACCGTTAACAATGTCAGCTTACATGGGAGCCAGAAAAGGAAGTTGGGTGGTCAGCAGTTTAGTGGGAATAGGGTCGAGGGAGCAGGAAGTGGGTCTCATGGACAAGATGAGTGTGGAGAGGTCAAGAGGGGAGATCAGAGAGAAACTGGAGAAAGATGCGAGTTCAGGGCTAGGGCAGAGGTGAACCTCAGAGGAAGTTTGGCTAGGGGAAGGAAGGGAAGTGGCAGAGGCAGCTGATCGAATGGTCTCAACCTTAGAGACAAAGAAGTCCATGAGCTCCTCGCACTTGTTGGAGGTGAGTGTGGAGGAGACAGGGGAGAGGGGTTTAAGAAGATGGTTAGCAGTAGAGAATAGTAGCCGGGGGTTATCTTTGCATTCCAGACAAGAGTAGGACCCGATAATGCTTTATGTGGTCCAGCTAGATCTGGCGGTGAATGGCTAATCCAGTTGTCCGTCATATCCGTTCAAGTCTGCGTCCCTTGGACATTAAGAAAAGACATTGAAAAGAAAGTTTATGAAGACTTACAATAGACTACCGAGGTACACTTAAAATGTGGCTGGAGATACACTAAACCACCGTTCCCCCAATTTTAAATTTTGGTGCGCGGTCCCTTTAACAGGCTGCGCAGCCCATTCAAAGTTTCACATATGCGCGAACTTTTACATTGGAAAAGCCGGTCCTGAGCTGCTTGGGATTGGCAGACTAGAGGGAGCGTTGACTACAACAACAACAACTTATATTTATATAGTGCCTTTAACGTAGTAAAACATTCCAAGGCGCTTCATAGGAGCGTTATCAAACAAAATTTGACACCGAGCCACATAAGGAGATATTAGGGCAGAGAGGTAGGGTTTAAGGAGTGCCTTAAAGGAGGAAAGTGAGGTAGAGAGGCGGAGAGGTTTAGGGAGGTGTACGTCAGAGTGTGCAGCCACATTCCCTAGCGTTACACACCCAACTCCTCCAGAAACTCCCTACCCCTCACCCTCACACATTGACCTCAAAATCCCTCATGCTTGTCTACAAATCACTCCATGGCCTTGCTCCTCCCTAAACCCCTGTGCTCGCTGACCTACATTGGCTCCTGGTCCACCAGCGCCTCGATTTTAAAATTCTCAACCTCATGTTCAAATCCCTCCATGGCCTCGCTGCTCCCCATCTCTGCAACCTCATCCAGCCCTACAACCCTCCGAGATCTCTGCGTTCCTCCAACTCCGGACTCTTGTACATCCCCCAGCTTCCTTCAACCCCCCACCATAGGTGTCGATGCTTTCAGCCATCTAGGCCCTAAGCTCTGCAACTTCCCTCCTTAAACTTCTCTGTCACTCCACCTCTCTCTTCTCCTTTCAGACCCAACTTAAAACTTACCTCTTTGGCCAAGCTTTTAGTCACCTGATCTTCTTTGGCTCGGTGTCAATTTTCGTCTGATTATGCTCCTGTGAAGCACCTTGGGACATTTTCCCATGTTAAAGACGCTAGATAAAGGCGACTTGTTGTTGTTGTAAACCCTCTGCAAACCCCTCCAGCCCTAAGTTGCTGCTCACACCCTCCACTCTTCCAACTGTGTGATCCTCTCTCTCCTGTCAGTGATAGAGTCTTCAGCTATCTGAAACTCCCTCCCTAAATGCCCCCTCCACCTTGGTGTACAACTCCCTACCTTAAAAACCTTCCTTAAAACCTACCTCTTCAGCTGCAATTTTCGCCACCTCCCACTAGTTACCTTCCATTCCTTCCTTGAGTCTGACTCAAACGGAGAGTGCCTCGGGGCGTTTTATGTTTCTATAGCACCGTCAGTGCACAGCATTGTTACTGTTGCAACCTCTTGGCATCAACACCAGACTAGCAGCATGAGTGCGTCCTTAAACACCTCTTTTAGTCACTGTTTTGCAGCTGTACGCGTACCTTGGAATTCGAGCTTTGTACCCTCTGAACTGCATTATCAAAATGTGTACAGGTTTCAGCTATTCCACTGCAGAAGTCACAGTTTTAGCACCTAACATCGGAATGGGTCATCGACCTGAAACGTTAACTCTGTTTCTCTCTCCACAGATGCTGCCGGACCTGCTGGGTATTTCCAGCATTTTCTGTTTTTAATATCAGAATGTTTGTTTTGTGTCAGTGAGGAGGTGAGACCTTAAGCACTGAATTCCCTCCCTAAACCTCTCCGCCTCTCTCCCTCTCCTCCTTTAAGACGCTCCTTAAAACCGACCTCTTCACCTGTCTTAATATCTCCTTATGTGGCTTGGTGTCAAATTTTGTTTGATAAACACTCCTGTGAAACGCCTTGGGACATTTTACAACATTAAAGGCGCTTTATAAATGCAAGTTGTTGTTGTTGAGTGTTCACCTATTTTGATCACCTCACTTTAAAAGGGGTTGGTGGGGGGGGGGGGGGGGTGGAAATGGTACGCGCTAGCCCCAAAGCGGGCAGCACTCCCGGAGTCGCGAAGGCTCCGTTGGTCTTAATGGCAGGGCCTCATTAACATAAAAGTTCCCGGTTTCCCGCCCAACATCTGGCCAGATTCACAACCTGGTCGGCGGGTGGTTTTGGGAATTTGGCAGCAGGAGGCCGCAGCCAGGGGCCCATGGGAACAGTTCCCAGCAACTAACGGGAGGAGGGGGTCTGGAGACGATCGGGGATGGATGGGTGGAGAAGGGGTGGGGTTTAAAATCCCGGCCATATTTTTAGAATCTTTGCTTCAGCAACGCCTTGATTTTAAAATCACCATCCTTGTTTTCAAATCCCTCCCTATCTCTCTAATCTCCTCCAGCCTCACAACTCTCCGAGATCTCTGCGCTCCTCCGATCACGGCCTCTTGCGCATCCCCGATTTCCATCGCTCCACCATTGGCGGCCGTGCCTTCAACTGCCTGGGCCCCAAGCTCTGGAATTCCCTCCCTAAACCTCTCCGCCTTGCTACCTCTCTCTCCTCCTTTAAGATGCTCCGTAAAACCTACCAACCTACCACACCTGGAGTAATGTGTGCAGTTTTGGTCTCCTTACCTAAGAAAGGATATATCTGCCATAGAGGGAGTGCAGCGAAGATTCACCAGACTGATTCCTGGGATGGCAGGACTGTTGTATGAGGAGAGATTGGGTCGACTAGGCCTGTATTCACTAGAGTTTAGAAGAATGAGAGGGGATCTCATTGAAACGTATAAAATTCTGACAGGGCTAGACAGACTGGATGCAGGGAGGATGTTTCCCCTGGCTGGGGGGTCTAGAACAAGGGGTCACAGTCTCAGTAGGACATTTAGGACTGAGATGAGGAGAAATTTCTTCACTCAGAGGATGGTGAACCTGTGGAATTCTCTACCACAGAAGGCTGTGGAGGCCAAGTCACTGAATATATTTAAGAAGGAGATAGGTAGATTTCTAGACACAAAAGGCATCAAGGGGTATGGGGAGAGAGCGGGAATATGGTATTGAGATAGAGGATCAGCCATGATCATATTGAATGGCGGAGCAGGCTCAAAGGGCCGAATGGCCTACTCCTGCTCCTATTTTTCTATGTTTCTATGTTCTATGTTTCTATGTTTCTACCTCTTATCTGCCCTAATATATGGCTCGGTGTCAAATTTTGTTTGATAACGCTCCTGTGAAGCGCCTTGGGATGTTTTTCAATGTTGAAGGTGTTGTGTAAATGTAAGTTGCTGTTTTTGTTCTCCTATAATGCACAAAGACGACGACAAACCTCTAAAATGAAGCAGGTTTTTTTAGTAGGCATTGGGCTTTTGTAAGATTGCTTGTTCTGTGTTTATCAGTGTTGATCCCAACCACACAGCTCCTTTACTCCGTGGGTTCTAGGTACACCGACAGGTCAGGCGTGTCAGCAGCTGCTTCCCTAGAGGATTAGGCTGACTGCCAGCATCATGATGACAGTGCAAAAAAAACAATCCATGGTGAGTTCCTGCTCCAACAAGCAAACGCTGCCACTTCTGCATGGTTCAACACTGAGACGATTGTGTTCAGCTCCGAAACGGTCCTGATTAGATACCAAAAAAAGTTCAAGCATCTTCTTTATCCGCGCAGAAATAACGGCCTCGATATTAACGGGAGGGCGGGAAGAGTGCATGAGGTCAGTGGACAGAAGGGTAATTTGAGAGGTTTTATTGGCGCCTGCCTGCCACATGCGCCAGGAATGAATCATTTAAAAAAAATTAATTCCTGGCATTTGCGCGATCGCTGGCGAGTCCAGCATTTATTGCCCGTCCCTAACTGCCCTCGAGAAGGTGGTGGTGAGCCTCCTTCTTGAAGCGCTGCAGTCCATGTGGTGAAGGTGCTCCCACAGTGCTGTTAGGGAGGGAGTGCCAGGATTTTGACCCAGCGACGATGCAGGAACGGCCGATATACTTCCAAGTCAGGATGGTGTGTGACCTGGAGGGGAACTTGGAGGTGGTGGTGTTCCCAAACTTGGTCGATCTCTTCTGTGGTCCAGGAACCTCGCCAGGCTCAGACCCCACCAATAGAGCCCACATGCCCCCTTGGAAAGGTCAGTAAGCCTCATCGCTCGGTGTGCCTACCAGCTGCCACTGATATGCCGAGTCCCCATCCAGGGCTGAACTAGGACTACAAACTCCCTGGCATCCGCCTCCAGGCGGTAGTTCCGCCTCTTACAAAGCATTGCAAAAACGGTGGAGATCTGAAGTAAACAACAAATTGCATTTATATAGCCACAAGAGTAAGGAAATCTTGCTGCAACTGTACAGGACTTTGGTGAGATCACACCTGGAGTACTGCGTACAGTTTTGGTCTCCGTACCTAAGGAAGGACATACTTGCCTTAGAAGGGGTGCAACGAAGGTTCACTAGATTGATTCTGGGATGAGAGGGTTGTCCTATGAGGAGAGATTGAGTAGATTGGGTCTATACTCTCTGGGGCTTAGAAGAATGAGAGGTGATCTCATTGAAACATACAAGATTCTGAGGGGGATTGACAGGGTAGATGCTGAGAGGTTGTTTCCCCTGGCTGGAGAGTCTAGAACCAGGGGTACAGTCTCAGGATAAGGGATCGGCCATTTAGGACTGAGATGAGGAGAAATTTCTTCACTCAGAGGATTGTGAATCTTTGAATTCTCTACCCCAGAGGGCTGTGGATGCTGAGTCTTTAAGTATATTCAAGACAGAGATCGATAGATTTTTGGACTCTAGGGGCATCAAGGGATATGGGGAATCGGGCGGAAAAGTGGAGTTGAGGTCGAAGATCAGCCATGATCTTATTGAATGGCAGAGTTGGCTCGAGGGGCCGAATGGCCTACACCTGCTCTTAATTCTTATGTTCTTTTAAGAAGATATTAGGGCAGGTGACCAAAAGCTTGGTCAAAAAGTAGGTTTTAAGGAGCCTCTTAGAAGAGGAGAGAGAGGTAGAGAGATGGTAAGGTTTAGGGAGGGAATTCCAGAGCTTAGGGCCGAGGCAGCCACCAATGGTGGAGCAAAGGAAATCAGAGATGCACAAGAGGCCATAATTGGAGGAGTGCAGATATCTCAAAGGGGTTGTAGGGCTGGAGGAAGTTATAGAGATAGGGAGGGGCGAGGCCATGGAGGGATTCGAACAAATTTTAAATTGAGGCGTTGCCAATAAACTGAGTTTTCCCCGTTTCCTTAGGGGTTCCACTGGTCTCCCGCTCAAGGTACCCCGTGAGACGGATAGACCCACATGGAATTTCAGGGCCTAAGTCTGCCACTTGTTTTTCACATCGAGAACGAGAGATGTGCGTCAACATCTGATCAAAATCAATGTCGTTCAGTGAAGTGTTCAATTGAACAATAAAATTTGCATTTAGATAATACCTTTGATGATTTCAGGATGTCCTAAAGCGCTTCACAGCCAATGAAGTACTTTTTGAAGTATCGTCACTGCTGAAATGTGGGGAAGCGCAGTAGCCAATTTATGCACAGCAAGATCCCACAAACAGCAATTAGAAACGAAATTTGGCCCACATTTTGACATTTTGACATTGTCACAGGTGATTGAAAATGCAAATCGAAACTGAACTGGAGGATCTGTTCCCTTAGTCATGCCAAGTAATCATAGTTCCAGGAATAACTCCTTGTTGATTCACACATGTTGTTAATCCACCATAAACACATCTAATGAGAGAGTGAGGGTTATTTCAATTAGGCACTTTACAGCCTTCAGGACTTAACATCGAGTTCAACAATTTCAGACCATAACCTCGGACCCTATATTTTTTTTTTCTCTTTTATTTCTCTCTCACATGGCAGCTGTTGATGATTCTGCCATTGCCATTTACACCTCATCTAGAGCCATTTTTTGTTTCTTAATTGTCCCATTTCCATCTTCTTTTGCTTTGTACCATCATCCCTTTTGTCTTTTAATCTCTCCTGCCTTCCACCCTATCACAGACCTTCCCTTTTGTTCTTTCCTCCCCTCCCCCCGCCCCTACACTTGCTTAAAAATCTGTTACATCTCTAACTTTTTCCAGTTCTGACGAAGGGTCATCGGCCTGAAACGGTAACTCTGTTCCTCTCTCCACAGATGCTGCCTGACCTGCTGTGTGTTTCCAGCATTTTCTGTTTTTATTTCAGATTTCCAGCCGCCACAGTATTTTGCTTTCGTGTTGTGTGAGAGAATGAGGGTGCTTGATTATGTTGGATGAGTGAGCCATTTTAAAAAAAAATTCTCACCTGTCTCCCCCACCTAACGAAGGCAATGTCCCATGCTGGCAGAAGCTCCATAGAAATCAACTGTCCTCGAGTATGTTAACCAAGTGTCTGTTCTTCAGGTCAGATCATGGGCAGTGAATGTCAAAAGTGAAGAACATTATACAGCTGAACCTGATCATAGGAACAGGAGGAGGCCATTCAGCCCCTCAGGCCTGCTTTGCCAATCAATGAGATCCTGGCTGATCTGCACCTCAACTCCATTTTCCCGCCTTGGTTCCATATCCCTTGATGCCCTTACCAACAAAAATCTATCAATCTCAGTCTTGAAATCTCCAATTGTGCCCCAGCGTCCACCGCCTTTTGTGGGAGAGAGTTCCAGATTTCCGCTACCCTTTGTGTGAAAATGTCCTTCCTGATTTCTAAATCTAAATGGACGGGCTCTAATTTTAAGATTATGGCCTCTTGTTCTGGATTCCCCCACCAGAGGAAATAGTTTCCCTGATGTCTATCCTATCAAATCCCTTAATTATTTTATCCTATCTGTACTTTATTTGGCTCGATTTTAACTCCAGGCGGATTCCCCGCTCAAGCCTGAGTTAAAATTGCAGTCGGGTCTCAATGATGTCACTGGGCCGCAACATGCATATGTAAAGAAGGACCCTGTTGGCTTCGGGCTGTAAAATTCGCAAATTATCGCGATTCGGATATAACAAGAAACAGAGACACAGTTTCGTTTAAGTGGTTTTTATTTCAGCAAAATGCTGTCATGTTTCAAAACGGACACAAGAAGCCTGTAAAATGGCCGCCGCGCCTCGTGGCAGAAGTTTCTAGACTTTTCAGTAGGCAGACAAGATGGCGTTCCAATAAACATTTCAGCAAGATCGGATGATACATTGGTACAAGGCAGGACGCGATCGATTTGCATTTAACACAAAAGCAAGAAATATAAGTGCTGGAAGCGTTTTCCAGGCACAGGCAAGAGACTATTGTACTGGGCAATCAGAGGCCCATCCAAAGACATTAATATGCAGATTCCCCGCAGCTCTATGATGAGAGAGCCATTTGCGGGTACTCACACAAATATTTCGGAGGCCCCCAAAACCCCGCCAGGGAGGCTCCTAGCCGGGTCCACAATGGGAGACACATTAACGGGTGCTTGGCCAGTTACAAGTATCACCAAAACCCATTAAAGACAGAAATCACCCCATACAAGAAGTTTGAGCCCAAAATATTACAAAAGATGGACATTAAGATTGGGCGGGAGATAAGGGATTACAGTACTATAACTGTAGTGAACGAACGTCCATCGCTCTCTTATCTCTGCTGACCACCGACTCGAGCTCTTGACTCTTATTCCTTTGACTCGCTGGAGCGCTCTTGACTCTTATCTCTGCTGACCACCGACTCGAGCTCTTGACTCTTATTCCTTTGACTCGCTGGAGCGCTCTTGACTCTTATCTCTGCTGACCACCGACTCGAGCTCTTGACTCTTATTCCTTTGACTCGCTGGAGCGCTCTTGACTCTTATCTCTGCTGACCACCGACTCGAGCTCTTGACTCTTATTCCTTTGACTCGCTGGAGCGCTCTTGACTCTTATCTCTGCTGACCACCGACTCGAGCTCTTGACGCTTATTCCTCTGACCCGCTGATCCTTCTGGGGTCGACCTCGTGGCTTGCCGCGAAGATCTGTGAAGAGCTGGACTGCGAAGGCCTGTAAGCGGGCGCACCATCCCGAAAGGTCGGTAAACGGTGTTTGGATCCGAAGGCCCTGAGGAGACGAGATGAGATGAGAAGAGAAGAAGAAGACTACACGTGCCGCCGCGGTCAGTAAACCCCGACCGCGCCCGAAAATCGATAAACCACTTCTTTGAACTTTATCGGCTACTCCACAACTGGCACCAGAAGACTTTTCTTCGAGTTCTACCGACAACCGGTGTCGGCACAGGAAGACTCTTCTTTGAATTTTATCCGGCGTCCGAGGTCAACACAGATCTTCATGACAGCAGACGTTCTAGCCTGCTAGCCGGAACAGAGCGAGTAAACAAGTGAGGTGCAGAGACCTCTGGTCAATACGTGAACGGTCAGGTGCTGTAGCGAAAACAGCCGAGCACCGTTTTAGAATTCTCCGAGGTATCACGAGTGGTGAGCATGTTTCTCGATCCTACAGATCTAGATTAGGATAGGCATTGATAGGGGAGGGTTTTGTTTTAAGGATAAATATAATGTGTGCCCCCTTTTTCGATGTGTCGTGCGCTCCTCATTTCCCTAAATCTAGCTTTATAAATGTATGTAAGCTTGTACTGTCATTAATCTGTGCTTATGACATGTATTTCGTAATCTTGAACAATATGCAATAAAGATTTCCATTTCGTACTATTCAACCGGGTCTACCTGAGTTTTCTCTGCATTACTGCTCTCGCACCTAAGTCCAGTGTCAGAACCGTAAGGGCGAGTGGGTCGAACCACTCACAGGTGTTTAGTGCTACAAGGCTGGCTGGAGACCAGAGCAGGCAATAAGGCCTAACCCCGCACAAGCACCTAGAAGCACAGCACGTGCTGGGGACCCCCTTACAGGGCGCGTGTCCTTGCTGCCTGCTCAGGAGAGCAGGTTAAAATTGCAGATGTTGCGATCATGGCAGCTTTCGAACAGGTAAGAGCCAGGGCGATTAGGTTTCTGCTGAGCAAGTAGGGTTAAAATCGCCCCCAATGTCTCTCACACATGTACAAGTCCAGCAGGGATCACTTGATATCAACGGGAGGTGATAACGTTGGCCAATTTTTCCCTCCATAGACCAGGAACAGAAACCAATCATTATGACTGCCATGGCCACCAGGCATCGAAGTTTGCCTGCCTCAACACGAACCTAAAATCATTCCTGGTCTATATGGCTCAGTATGTTGGTCCACCGAGCTATTCAAAGGTTATGTCAGCAGTTTACAACATATCTTTGGAACTAAAATGACCAGCTCTCATATTTCTAATCCTGCCCATCAACCACTGTTTCAACACGCGAGCATTATTCAGTTACTAAAAGGTTACTGAACTGTATCGAAGGACATTCAGAATCTTACCTGTTTGGTCCAGCTCCAAAGACGGAAAGGGAACATTTAAGCTTTGAAGAGTTCCTTGACCTGCACCAAAGAGAACGCTGTGTTTCGGAATTTTCAGCACACTTGGAAAGTTTTCAATGGATTAATCACAAATGTCATGAGTCCTATGTTCTCTGGTGCTAAGTTACAAGGATATCCGTGGTCAGGAGGAAAATTCAAAGAATATAGCATCATTGGGGGCGATTTTCTGACGTCTGAGGAGGCGGGAAAGGCGGGAAAATTGGAAAAAATGAGTGCAGGTTCGGAACTCGCCTCCAACCCGCGTCCGCGGGATTTTGCCGGTGCTGGTTTTGCAGGGCGGGAAACAGTCCCACCTCCAGCTGCCCAGAGAGCTTGTTAAGAGGCTTGAATGCCCGTTAAGGGCCTCTCTAAGCCTATTTTGAGAGGCCCTCGTGATTTTTCGAGCATTTCGGCGTGTTCCACGACCCTCCTAAACCACGCCAGCTAAACCTGGCGGCTTGACAAGTGGGTGGCCTCCTCACAGCTGCAGGTCCAACATTAAATCGTTTATTTCATCAGGGATAAGTTGCAGGTGGCAGTACTTTGCTTTAAAAGGTCTCTGAGCACTTTTAGAAGGCCTTCCGAAGTCGGAGGTGCTGCAGCTTGAATCTATCAACTGTGGGGCCTCCTTGGAAGACCCTCTCCCCGCTTGCAATGAACGCTTCCCCAACGGAGGCATCCGCAAGCAGCATGGGAACCATTCATTTTCTTTCTCCATGGACCTCAGATGGGGATGAGGAGGAGGAGGATGAGGAGGCTGAGGAGGAGCAGGAGGAGGAGGAGGAGCAGGAGGAGGAGGAGGAGCAGGAGGAGGTCAGAGCGCCGGTGTATCGACCAGCAGCAGCGGCAGCACGCGAGCACATGGCTGCCCGTGATGCAAGGGATGAACTTATCCTGGCCAGATTTGCATAGGTTGCCCAAGTTGGCACATGTCCTTGGCTCCATCCTAAGACATGATTGACAATGGACATGACTTTTTGGCCTCCTTTCACTCTGGCCACCAATCTGACAACGCAAGTGTGGCGGAGCCCGCAATGTGGAGCTGCCTAAGGCGAAAGAACACATGCCATAACGCCAACATTTTGGCATCAAATCATTTTAATGCTTTCCAACAGGGATGGCTTTTCATCAATACACAGAAACATTCACCCAATCTGCACACAGATCTGGAGGTTATATCCCTTGCCAGCTGGACCCACACAGCCTTGGTTTCTTTGGGAGGCCTCTTCCTCCCAGATGAGTGGAAGAGCACCTCCCTGCTAGCTGTCACTCCCTCAAACAACATTTGCTGTGCCTCATTCGAGAGCCTTGGGGAGGCCCTTGCCTTGGAATTGGACATAGTGGTTTCACAGAATATGTTGCAGGTGGTGCAGCATAGGCAGAAATCCTGTGGAATGATCCAAGGCAGCAAGAAAAGTGATGTCAGCAGAGGCGAGTTTCAGTCCCAAAACATGCCGGCTCTCTGCAATAGCACTTCAGCTAGTCCCACAAACCCGCCCTTTCCCCGTAGCCCTGCAATTTTTTTTCCCTCAGGTACTTATTCAATTCCCTTTTGAAAGCCACGATTGAATCTGCCTCCACCACCCTTTCAGGCAGAGCATTGCAGATCCTAACCACTCACTGTGTAAAAAAGTTTTTCCTCATGTCGCCTTTGGTTCTTCTGCCAATCACCTTAAATCTGTGTCCTCTGGTTCTCGACCCTTCTGCCAATGGGAACAATTTCTCCCTATCTACTCTGTCCAGACCCCTCATGATTTTAAACACCTCTATCAGATCTCCTCTCAACCTTCTCTGCTCTAAGGAGAACAGCCCCAACCTCTCCAGTCTATCCACGTAACTGAAGTATGGGAGCTCATTCATTTCAAAGTGAAACAACTTGTGTGAAAATAATAACGCTGTCTTGCCTCATAGTGTGTTCCTTGAATGAAAAGATAAAGCAAGTATTGGGCAATACCATTTGAGCCTACTGCTCAATACCAAATTATACTGAAAATTGCACTTCCAATTAGTGCTCCTCACGTGAAGAAAGAATCTCATGACACTTACAGGGTGAGGGACTGAGAACAGACATCAAGCAAGAAGAGGGAAAAAAAAGAGGGTTGTGGGGGTGAAAGCATAGTCAAGGAGAAAGGTCTTTAGGAGGCTTTAAATGGTAAGGTCGAAAAGATTTGCATTTATATAGCACCTTTCACGCCCACTGGACGTCCCAAAGCGCTTTACAGCCAATGAAGTACTTTTGAAGTATAGTTACTGTTGTAATGTAGGAAACGTGGCAGCCAATTTGCGCACAGCAAGCTCCCACAAACAGCAATGTGATAATGACCAGATAATCTGTTTTAGTGATGTTGATTGAGGGATAAATATTAGCCCAGGACAGCGGGGGGAACTCCCCTGCTCTTCTTCGAAATAGTGCCGTGGGATCTTTTACATCACCCGAGAGAGCAGACGGGGCCTCGGTTTAACGTCTCATCTAAAAGACGGCACCTCCGACAGTGCAGCGCTCCCCCTGTACTGCACTGGAGTGCCAGCCTAGATTTTTGTGCTCAAGTCTCTGGAGTGGGATCTGAACCCACAACCTTCCGACTCAGAGGCGAGGGTGCTACCAACAAGGCAGAGGTGCTGAGAGAAAAGACTTCCAGAGGGCAGGGACATAGAGGCTAAAATAGCACTTGCCACTGGTGGAATGAAGGAATAAAGAGTAGCCTATGTTGGTGTGGAGGGCACTTGAAATGACAAACAACCAGTGGAGATTGCCGAGGTAGGGTGGGCGAAACGATGGGGGGGACTTGAGGGGAAGGACAAGGATCTACAAATTAATTCACTGGGTCACAGGGAGACAGTACAGCTTGACAGGAATAGAGATGATGAGGGTCCTGCCCTTGGTGTGGATGACGAAATGGGCTGTGGGATTTTGGATGAGTTGTAGTTTGTGTGAGGTGGAGATGGGGAGGTTGGCAAGGAGAATATTTCAGAGTAATAACAAGTTGCACTGAATTTCTTCTCTTCTTAGGCAGTCCCTCGGACCCGAAGATGACTTGCTTCCACATTAAAAATGAGTTCTCAGGTGACTGATGAGTCCAATGCGGGACCTACAGTCTGTCACAGGTGGGGCAGACGGTGGTTGAAGGGGCGAGTGGGTGGGGTGCTTGGGTTGACGTGCGCTCCTTGCGCTGTTTGCCTTTGGCTTCCGCTTGCTCCTGGCGAAGAGACTCGAGGTGTTCGGCGCCTTCCCGGATGCTTCTCCTCCACTTTGTGCGGTCTTGGGCCAGGGATTCCCAGGTGTCGGTGGGGATGTTACACTTTTTCAAGGAGGCTTTGAGGGTGTCCTTGAAGCGTTTCCTCTGCCCACCTGGGGCTCTCTTGCCGTGTCGGAGCTCCGAGTGGAGCGCTTGTTTTGGGAGCCTCGTATCGGGAATTTAGCGCCTTTAACATAGGTAAAGGTCCCAAGGTGCTTCACAGAAGCGTAATCAGACAAAAACTGCCACTGAGTCAAAGAAGGAGATATTAAGAGGTGTGACTAAAAGCTTGGTCAAAGAGGTGGGTTTCAAAGAGGATCTGAAAGGAGGAGAGACAGAGAGGTATAGGGAGGGAATTCCACAACTTCGGGCCTATACGGTTGAAGGCATGGCCGCCAATGGTGGAGCGAAGGGAGTGGGGGATGTGTAGGAGGCCAGATTTGGAGGAACTCGGAGTTCTCGGAGCTATGTAGAGCTGGAGGAGGTTACAGTGATAGGGAGGGGTGAGGATGTGGGTAGAAATTTTGACAGCAGTGGGAGAGGGGAAGGAGCAGAGACAGCTGATACTTTGGTGGTATAATCTAGCAGTTTTTGTGGTGGATCAGACAGCAGGAAGGAAGTGGAGCTCACAGAAGTCAATGGAGAGTAAAATCGGGCGGGGTGTAAAACAGGCAGCCGACCCAAACTTACCCCCTTCTCACCGAGTGGGTTAGGTTACAATTGGGGCTTAGGTTGCTGTTCCAGCACCATAACCACTATACTAGCATTTCTAGCATTGGGGATTGGAACTCTTTTCAGGCACCCAGTGTCAGCATCCAGCACTCGCAGATAGAACGCAGCCAGATGCAGAGTAAATCTCCCTGAACTCTGCCCCAACAACACGACTCAGCTCAAAGCCCCCCGACCGCACGAATGTGACTCCCCTTCTTCTCTGAGGTACTGACTCATGCTTGTGTACAGTTCCACATTCGCAAGCATGCCCTCTCTTGAGTGGCCATCATTCACATGGGTTGTGGGCAAACCATTTGTTCATGAGAGACATCACAGTTGAGCCCTCTCCTGTCCTCACAGGCACGTTTACCAGACAGGGGGATCACTGAATGGTGAAGGTAAAAGATCCCGTGGCACTATTTCGAAGAAGAGCAGGGGAGTTCTCTCCGGTGTCCTGGGGCCAATATTTATTCCTCAATCAACATCACTAAAAACTGATTATCTGGTCACATTGCTGTTTGTGGGAGCTTGCTGTGCGCACATTGGGTGCTGCGTTTCCTACATTACAACAGTGACTACACTTCAAAAAGTACTTCATTGGCTGTAAAGCGCTCTGGGACGTCCTGAGGTCGTGAAAGGCGCTATAGAAATGCAAGTTCTTTCTTTTTCTTTTGAATATTGTTCAGGAGTTGGAACCCTGGCTGCCTTTTTATTCATCCCGCAATCCTGGAGACAACGAGACCAACAGGAGCACCACCACCAACATGGCTGGGAGCGATGAACTCAATGGAGCAGGGGCATTCCTAGTCTTAAGCGGATATATTTCCCTACCAGTGAATTCAAGCGCGAAAGCTAAGTGCGCTCCGACTGCATTCCTTTGTGCCCATAGGGACTTCAGACCCCCAAGAATTTGAGGGGAATTTTTTTTCGAGGAGGCCCCTTACAAAGGGAGTGGGCCAATATGGGCCGACCTTGGACCTTCTTTTCAGGCCGGCGGCGTTGGCAGGGTGGCAAGCGGCTGGTGAGTGCCGCATTTCCTGTCCCCTTCTCCAGGCAGTGCCCGGGATGTGACCAGCAATAGGCTGACCTCACATACTCTGTCAGGGTTAGGAACGGCGATCAGCAGTGGGCAGAGATCAGCAGTGAGCGCATCCCAGTACTTACACCGGAACGTCAACCCCATGGATTTTTCAAAGTGTTTTATGTCTTGAAAGGTCACCTGGAATACTTATTATTAGACTGCTACAGAATTAAACGCAAAATGTAGCGGCTACACTTTCATTATTTATGCCCTGCTACCATGATTATTGTGTAAAGTTCCCTGGGCTCCATTCCTGATCATTTACTATCTTTCTTCAGCCCCTTGCAAATTCTTTCTTTGCTTTTTGATGCATGTGAACTAGGGTTGCTGACCCTCCAGGATTGGCCTAGAGTCTCCAGGAATTGAAGATTAATCTCCAGGACACTGCTGCAGGCAAATCCTTGGAGAAAAATCATAGGGGCCTTAAAAAACATTGTGGCCTAGAAATTGGAGAGCGCTAAAAACCTGCCAGTGCCACCACAGGCCGGAGTTAACGGCCGCCGAAAATAATGGCGGTGGCAGGACCATTTTCTGTCTTCTCAGAGGCCTTCCTTTACCATCCGAGGCCTTGCCAGCATCCAGCAGCACAACCTCCACACTTTAAAAACTTTTAACATGTATTGCACCAAGCCACTACTTCAACAAAATATTTTTAAACATCCAGTCCAAAAGTTTAAATGCAAATTTACCTGAAAGGTGTGTGTGTGTCCCTTTAAAAAGTGCTGACAGCGTCTTCTCTCTCAGGCTGCTGCACGCTCGCTTTTCCGAGCGAGCTTAGGACCCAGTGCTGAACTCAGCGCGAAGGTCCAAGTTCGCAGAATGTGACGTTAAGTCGGTGTTGCGCGCCAACTGACATCACGCTCTCCATCTTTGCATCTCCACGGCCAGCGCGGCTACCGGCAGCGCTATGGCCGTCACCGAAATGGCGGCCGCCGGGTCCTGCGCCAGAGAAGGGTGTTAGAGCGGCGGCCGCCATTTTTTTCAAGGAAGCCAGCTGTAACTTGTGGCGGTAAGGTGGGGAATTTCTAGGCCTGTGTTTTTTTTTCATTTTCTTTTCAACACTTCTGTTAATTAGTTATAAAAATATTGGTGGTGGGGGGGGGGAAAAGGGCTGTTTGACTGACACTCAAAAAATCATCCAATTGGGTAATGAAGAGTCTGTTTGTTTCCCAGTTGGTGTGGGAAGGCGGGGCACCGTGAGGCTAAACATGTTGGGTGACCTGTTACGTTGGTTGAGGGATAAATATTGGGCCAGGGCACCGGGGATAACTCCCCCTGCTCTTCTTCGAAATAGTGCCTGAGTCAGAAGGTTGTGGGTTCATAGTCCCACTCCAGGGACTTGAGCACATAAAGTCTAGGCTGACACTCCCAGTGCAGTGCTGAGGGAGTGCCGCACTGTCGGAGGTGCCGTCTTTTGGATGAGACGTTAAACCGAGGCCCCCGTCTGCCCTCTCAGGTGGACGTAAAAGATTCCATGGCACTATTTCGAAGAAGAGCAGGGGAGTTCTCCCCGGTGTCCTGGCCAATATTTATTCCTCAACCAACATAACAAAAAAACAGATTATCTGGTCATTACCACATTGCTGTTTGTGGGACCTTGCTGTGCGCAAATTGGCTGCTGCGTTTCCCACATTACAACAAACAGTGACTCCACTTCAAAAGTACTTCGTTGACTGTAAAATGCTTTGGGACGTCCGGTGGTCGTGAAAGGCGCTATATAAATGCAAGTCTTTCTTTCTTTTCTTTCAATGGCGGGAGCGTGGGGGCGGGGCGGGGTGGTTGGCGGCAGGAGGTCATGTGATGAAACCTCCAGGAATACGTCCAATCGGAGCTGGGAACCCTAGTGTGAACTGACCCACAAATAAGTGTGTTCATTGTTTAATTTTCTAACATACCTGAACGCAGTAACTACGGGAGGTTTTACTGAAGACCTTGACTGGATTGTTCTCAAGATAGGCCAGGATTTTTTGACTTCAAGTCATCCATCCCACTTGTACTGAGGGCATCGATCATTCCGTTCTCATTGCTTGTGGCTGTCTCGATGTTTTGGAGTTCCCGTTGCTGGTTTTCATTGCGATGGCTCTCACTTTGTGTAACAACATGAACAAACAGGTCTGTTTACAGCAAAAGTTCCAATCCAGAGACTTGAGCATAAAAATCTCGGCTGACACTCCAGTGCAGTACCTGGCATACACTGTCGGAGGTGCCGATTTTTGTTTGAGATGTTAAGCCGTCTGCTCTCTCAGGTGGATGTAAAAGATCCCATGGCAACATTTGAAGAGGAGCAGGGGAGTTATCCCCGGTGTCCTGGCCAATATTTATCCCTCAATCAACATCACTAATACAGATGATCTGGTCATTATCACATTGCTGTTTGTGGGAGCTTGCTGTGCGCAAATTGGCTGCCGCGTTTCCTATATTACAACAGTGGCTACACTTCAAAAAAGTACTTCATTGGCTGTAAGGCGCTTTGGGACATCCTGAGAAGGTGAAAGGTGCTATAGAAATGCAAGTCTTTCTTTTTTTTTCTTTCATTTCCCAGCAGGCATCAAGGAACAACATTCAGGAGTGGGCACCCTAGATGGGGTGGGTTTATTTTAGCCTCACTCGCCCAGCTAAATAGAGGTCAACTGTAGTGTCGTCCAGTGCTGAGCGGACAGGCTGGGGATCAAACTTTGTACCCTCTTTGCCAGTATGGTTGAGTGTTACACCAGTCCATACGTTTACACTGTTAAGCTGGCAGTGTTATTGTGTCCTTAGTGGTCTGCAAGGGAGCAGCAAGCTAAACGTCACAAACATTCGCCAGACCCCGGTCTCTGAGCAAGGCCACAGGAAACCCAAGAGTTCATTACCTTATTGTTCTTGCCCCATCCCCAATACCTGGCATACAGATTGAACATAGGACTGGCTATAAAGCCAGGACAGCGAAATACCTAACTTTCAAAAGAGGAGAGATTTAAGTGGTGAGGCAGTTATTTACCAGTGCGCTTTATTTATTAAATTCACTGTTCTAAAATAACAGAAGGCACGGCCACCAATGGTTGAGTGATTATATGCCTATTTCAGACAGTTCCCTTTACAGTCCCACCTGAAAATCGCATCAGACGGGTCTTCTGCTTTAGTGGAGAGGTCGTGCTTTCCAATTGCTGGCCATCCTTTCTTCAGGTGAGGAATGGTTTGGCCGGCAGTGGAAAATCGCACTCCATTATTTCTCTTGCTGTGTGCTAATAAATTGTGCCTCCTGCTATTGCAGGGCTGTTTCCCTGTGGGCCGCTGACACGGACCCTGAATTTCCGTCTGCCTTCCGCTGTTAGTTGAGTGGGTGTGTGGCAAAAGGCTCAGGAACTAGGCCAGGAAATGGGTCCAATTTCTGCGGGGTCTTGTTTGGAGGTGGGGGGGGACCTTTGTCCGCACCCCCCCCCCCACCCCCAATGAAGGTGACCTGTGTCAGAGGGGGTGCGTTGGGCCAATATTCAGCCGGCAACTAAAGGTATATGAAAACGGGTACGGTAGTGCACTGGTTACGTTACTGGACTAGTAATCTCGAGGCCTGGGCTAATAAGCCATGAGATGTGAGTTCAAATCTCCACCGTGGCAGTTTGTGAATTTGTATTCAGTTTAAAAAGGAAAACAACTATTAAAAAATAAAATCTGGAATAAAAAGCTAGTATCAAGCTGTCAGATTGTTGTAAAAACCCATCTGGTTCACTGATGTCCTTTAGGGAAGGAAATCTGCTGACCTTACCCGGTCTGGCCTACATGTGACTCCAGACCCACAGCAATGTGGTTGACTCTTAACTGAAATGGCCTAGCAAGCAATTCGGTTGTATCAAGCCACTACAATATAATCACCATGCAGACGGCAGTGGTTCAAGAAGGCTCACCACCACCTTCTCAAGGGCAACTAGGGATGGGCAATAAATGCTGGGCCTTACCAGCGACGCCCACATCCCAAGAATGAATTTTTTTAAAAGACGACACGGGGGGGGGGAGGGGGCAAGCTGTTTATCTTCTCCCTGCGAGGAACCAAGAGCTCAATGCTACAAGTACTCTTAATGCAGATCTTCACTTGTCCTAGGGGAAAGGTTGAAACTCCATGCAAGGGACAGTAGAGGGTGCTAAAATTGAACATACAGGACACAAGAGGCCGCAAATTCCTGCTGGCATAAAGGCTTGTGCTGATGGTAATATGGGGAATTGATCATTTCTGTCTATCCTGAATTCCTGTTGCACTGTTGAGCTTGCCGTGTGTTATACCAGCAATACAGACCACTTATAAGGCCTATTTTACTAGCCTTGTGCTCATTATTTATAGGATTATTGCTGGTTACTGGGGAGGGGAGCCCACAAAATTCACATATCATGTGCAAAGCGCTACATCTACCCATCTGAGGAGGTCGTTCGGCCCGACTGCCTGCCTCTCTTCCGCGGCTATGTTCGCGCCCGGGTGTCCCTGGAGATGGAGCACGCAGTGTCCACCGCTACGCTTGAGGCCTTCCGCGACCGGTGGGCACCGGAGGGACTGCAGTGCTTCATCACCCCCCAAAATAGGATTTTGATTTAATTTGTTAAGTTTCCTTTAATTTTTGTTTTAAGTTACAGTTTTATTGGTTGTGCCCCTTTAAGAACGGGGGCACCTGCTTCCTCCTAATTGGTGATGGCACCAGCCATCAATCACCGAAATTAAACAAAAAGAGGTAACTCCCACCCAACTGAAACGGCCATTACAGCTAGGGCGGGGCGGGGCGGGGCGGGGCGGGGCGGGGCCTTGTATGTTAGGATACAGAAAGAACAGTACAAAGAAGGTTCACTCGGTTAATCCCCGGGATGAGGGGGTGGACATACGAGGAGAGGTCGAGTAGATTGGGACTCTACTCATTGGAGTTCAGAAGAATGAGAGGTGATCTTATTGAAACATATAAGATTGTGAAGGGGCTTGATCGGGTGGATGCGGTAAGGATGTTCCCAAGGATGGGTGAAACTAGAACTAGGGGGCATAATCTTAGAATAAGGGGCTGCTCTTTCAAAACTGAGATGAGGAGAAACTTCTTCACTCAGAGGGTAGTAGGTCTGTGGAATTTGCTGCCCCAGGAAGCTGTGGAAGCTACATCATTAAATAAATTTAAAACAGAAATAGACAGTTTCCTAGAAGTAAAGGGAATTAGGGGTTACGGGGAGCGGGCAGGAAATTGGACATGAGGCGGAGTTCGGATCGGTCGAGGCCCTGTGGGTGGCGTAGCGGGCCCAGGGGCTGAGTGGCCGGGTCCTGCTCCTACTTCTTGTGTTCTTTAGATTTGAGGTGAGGATCAGATCAGCCATGATCTTATTGAATGGCGGAGCAGGCTCGAAGGGCCGATTGGCCTACTCCTGCTCCTATTTCTTATGTTCTTATGTTCTTGTATGTTCACGTGGCTTGTGCAGACAGAAAGCTCACTACGATGAGGATTCCATAAGAACATAAGAAATAGGAGTAGGAGTAGGCCATTTCGGTCCTTCGAGCCTGCTCCGCCATTCAATAAGATCATGGCTGATCTTCTACCTCATCTCCACTGTCCTGCACTATCCCCATATCCCTTGATTCCCTTAATATTCAAAAATCTATCGATCTCTGTCTTGAATATACTCAACGACTGAGTCTCCACAGCCCTCTAGGGTAGAGAATTCCAAAGATTCACAACGCTTTGAGTGAAGACATTTCTCCTCATCTCAGTCCTAAATGGCCAACCCCTTATTCTGAGACTGTGACCCCTGGTTCTAGACTCCCCAGCCAGGGGAAACATCTACCCTGTCAAGCCCTGTAAGAATTTTGTATGTTTCAATTAGATCACCTCATTCTTCTGAACTCCAGAGAATATAGGCCTAGTCTACTCAATCTCTCCTCAGAGGACAATCCCCCCATCCCAGGAATCAGTCTGGTGAACCTTCGTTGCACTCCCTCTATGGCAAGTATATCCTTCCTTAGGTAAGGAGACCAAAACTGTACACAATACTCCAGGTGTGGTCTCACCAGGGCCCTATATAATTGCAGTTATAATAGATTGCTTTCACTACTCCCATGTGACCTGATTAAGGGGAAGGGCAACAAAGAGGAGCAAAGGAGGTCTTCCAGATATCAAGTGGCATCAAAGGTGCACTGTTCAGATCTACCACTAGGCCATCCATCAATTATACAGGTTCGTGCAAAGCTATCTCGCAATGATTGGAGGAGGCTCCGATTTAGCAGGACAGTAGTTACAAAGCTGAACCGTCTGCTTCAGGAACCGCTGCAGACAGCCTTGAATATAGGGACGGCCTTCAGTTTTTATCTTAAACATTCACTTCTTCGGCAGCACCTCCCAAACCCGCGACCTCTACCACCAAGAAGGACTAGGGCAGCAGGCGCATGGGAACACCACCACCTGCAAGTTCCCCTCCGAGTCGCACACCATCCTGACTTGGAAATATATTGCCGTTCCTTCATCATCGCTGGGTCAAAATCCTGGAAATGCCAGAACTCCCTCCCTAACAGCTCTATGGGAATACCTTCACCACACGGACTGCAGCGGTTCAAGAAGGCGGCTCACCACCACCTTCTCAAGGGCAATTCGGGATGGACAATAAATGCTGGCCATGCCAGCGACCCCCACATCCCAGGAATGAATAAAAAAAAATCTCTGGCTCCTTCCAGGCTAGGGCAAGTCCTGATCACTCTTGTCCTTGTTGCCCAACACTGGCTCCTGGTCCCCCATCACTATCAATTTTATTTGTTCATGCTTGTGTGTTTAAATTCCTCCATGGCTTCGCTCCTCCCTATCTCTGTAACCTCCTCCAGCCCTACAACCCCATTCCCGCAAATCTCCATTCCTTCAACTCTGGCCTCATGCATCCCTGTCCCTTTGCCTCACCATTGGAGGCTGTGCCCTCAGCCATCTAGGCCCCATGTTCTGGAAATCCCTCCCTCATCCATGTAAACTATAGCTCAGTGGGTAGTCACTCTCACCTGAGTCAGAAGGTTGAGAGTTCAAGTCTCACTCCAGAGACTTGAGCACAAAAAAATCTAGGCTGACACTCCCAGTGCAGTGCTGAGGGAGTGCAACACTGTTGGAGGTGCTGTATTTTGAATGAGACATAAAAGTTCATAGTCCCACTCCAGGGACTTGAGCACAAAAATCAAGGCTGACACTCCCAGTGCAGTGCTGAGGGAGTGCTGCACTGTCAGAGGTGCTGTCTTTCGGATGAGATGTTAAACCGAGGCCCCGTCTGCTCTCTCAGGTGGACGTAAAAGATCCCACGGCACTGTTTCGAAAAAGAGCTGGGGAGTTATCCCCAGTGTCCTGGCCAATATGTATCCCTCAATCAACATGAGGAAGGGGCCACGTAAGCTCCGAAAGCTTGTGATTTCAAATAAAACTGTTGGACTATAACCTGGTGTTGTGCGACTTCTCATTTTTTTCGCAAAGATAAAAAGAAAGAAAGATAAAAAGATAGAAAGAAAGAAAGACTTGCATTTCTATAGCGCCTTTCATGACCACCGGACGTCCCAAAGCGCTTTACAGCCAATGAAGTACTTTTGAAGTGTGGTCACTGTTGTAATGTAGGAAGATAATGGAACAATACTCCAGGATAAGAATCTGACATTACAATTTACATTACTAAACCTGAACAGCTGCAGTCGACAGATAACATGGTCCCAGCATGATTAAATACTCAGGAACACAATAGTTTCAATCACCCACTTCTCTACTAATAACTTTCAACCCTTCTTAACCAGATATCCATCAGCTCTTTACTTGAAGAAGGCAATCATCATAACATTAACTGCTTTGTTGGCCATTTACTTCACATACTTAATACCCCAAGAGAGAATAAACTTTCAATTTCTAATCTCACTTAAACGTGTGTAATGGTCTACTTATTTCCTCCAGTTCTGTACTTACACCACCTCCTGGGTCGTTCGGCCCGATTGCCTGCCTCTCTTCCGCGGCCATGTTCGTGTCCGGGTGGCCCTGGAGATGGAGCACGCGGTGTCCGCCGGCACGCTTGAGTTTTTCCGCGACCGGTGGGCGCCGCGGGGACTGGAGTGCATCGTCACCCCGGGCTACCAAATTTTAATTTAAGTTGTTAAGTTTCCTTTAAAGTTTTATTGATTTACAGCTAATTTGGTTTAAGTGCCCACATAAAAGAGTACACCACCTCCTGACTGAATGTTCAAATATTTGAGTTTTGGTTACTCAGAAAAGGTCCTAAAATTATAGTCCCCTACTATAACCAGACTGTCTACTCTTTTTGGCTATCAATTAGGATGAGCAAATCATCAATCGGAATGATTAAACAATAAGTTCCAAATTATAATAAAACTAATGGGTAAAACTTATCAAATTATAATTTTGTTTCCTCCTGACACAACCAGAGTGTCTGGCCTGGAGTTGTGGCTCCATACTGAGACCTGGACAGAGAGGGTGTCTGTCCTAGAGGTGCAGCTCCATACTGAGACCTGGACAGAGAGGGTGTCTGTCCTAGAGGTGCAGCCCCATACTGAGACCTGGACAGAGAGGGTGTCTGTCCTAGAGGTGCAGCCCCATACTGAGACCTGGACAGAGAGGGTGCCTGCCCTAGAGGTACAGCTCCAAGTTCGGAGGGCCTCCTCATAGCACTGCTCCTGGGCCTGGCCAAGGTGTTTATTAACAGGGTACAGGCAACGAGCGGTCGAGGGGGTCGTTCGGCTCGACTGCCTGCCTCTCTTCCGCGGCTATGTTCGCGCCCGGATGTCCCTGGAGATGGAGCACGCGGAGTCCACCGGCACGCTTGAGGTCTTCCGCGACCGGTGGGCACTGAGGGGGTGGGTGGGCGGGGGGGGGGGAGTCTGGAGTGCTTCATCACCCCACCCAAAATAAAATTTTAATTTAATTTGTTAAGTTTCCTTTAAATTTTGTTTAAGTTACAGTTTTATTGGTTGTGCCCCTTTAAAAAGGGGGGGGGGGGGACATGCTATCTCCTAATTGGTGATGACATCAGTCATCAATTAAGTTTTAACCAATAAGAAGTAGAAATGCAGCTCAAAACTGAGACATGGAGAAAATTTGCCACAGCTGTGAAAAAGGCTACATTTCTCAAGCTCAGCTCAGGCCTGGAGATTTAGATAGAGAGTGAAACAAATTGCTGTATGGGAGACTCAATGGAAAATTCCTATGCCCTGTAACTGAAGTTCCATACCAGGGATTCAGGGAAAGGTGTTGGTTTCTTGGAAGTGCAGTTCTATGTTTGGAATTCAGAGAGTATGTATAACCTGGACTTGCAGCTCCATGGGAAATGAGAGGGAGGGTATCCGTATGTGCAACTTTCAAAATGTTATACAATTAGATCCCCTCAAATGTAATCTCTCTCACCTGTGTGTAAGTAACAACAACTTGCATTTATATAGCGCCTTTAACATTGGAAAACTTCCCAAGGTGTTCATAGGAGTGTTGTAAACCAAAATCTGACACCAAGCCACAAAAGGAGAAAATAGGGCAGATAATCAAAAACTTGGTCAAAGAGGTAGGTTATAAGGAGCGCCTTAAAGGAGGGGAGAGGTTTAGGGAGAGAATTCCAGAGCTTAGGCAGCTGAAGGCATAGCCGCCAATGGTGGAGCGATGAAAATCGGGGATGCTCAAGAGGCCAGCCTTGGAGGAGCGCAGACATCTTGGGGGTGGAGGTTGTGGGGCTGGAGGAGATTAGAGATAGGGAGGGGTGAGGCCATGGAGGGATTTGAAAACAAGGATGATAATTTTGAAATTGAGGTGTTGCTTAACTGGGAGCCAGTGTAGGTCAGCGAGCTCCGGGGTGATGGGTGAAGGGGACTTGGTGCGAGTTAGGACACTGGCAGCAGAGTTTTGGATGACTTCAAGTTTACAGAGGGTGGAACGTGGGAGGCTGGCCAGGAGTGCGTTGGCATAGTCAAATCTAGAGGTAACAAAGGCATGGATGAGGGTTTCAGCAGCAGATGAGCTGAGGCAGGGCTGGAGTCGGGTGATTTTTTTTTTACATAAGGCCTTTCCTCACCCTTTTTCTGACCTCATCGACTCTTTGCTTGCTTACAGTTTCACAGCCATTAGTCACCATCCAGTACTGCATCTAAGTGGCTATCCTTCATAAGTGAGCCTGTACAGTACAGTAAGTGTTGGCAGATTACTAGACTACTGGAGGATTCACACTGTAGGATAGAGTGTACCTGTAGGATTTAGTAAACTTTATTAAGATTCTATAACCATTTTTAAATAACTATAATATGTGAAATTGTATGTTAAAAACCTAAAAAGCCTGTATAAAATGGCGAATAGCTAAGAAGTAAAGCATGATGGTAAAACCCAACATCCCTTATCGCTGAAGTTTTAGACCAGGCGAGATAATGCTTTGATAAGGTAGCTGGGGGGGAAACTGTTTCCACTGGTAGGAGGGTCAGTAACCAGAGGACACAGATTTAAAATATTTGGAAAAAACACCAGGGGGAGATGAGAATTGTTTTTACACAGCAAGTTGTTATGATCTGGAATGCACTGCCTGAAAGGGTGGTATAAGCAGATTCAATAGTAACTTTCAAAAGGAAATTAGATATATACTTAAAAAGGAAAAAATTGCAGGGCTATGGGGAAAGAGCAGGGGGAAGTGGGACTAATTGGATAGCTCTTTCAAAGAGCCGGCACAGGCACGATGGGCCGAATGGCGGCCTTCTGTGCTGTATAATTCTATGAATTTAATCTTTCCCTCATCAGGGGTCACTGGATACATATCAGCAGCAAGAGCCCTGTTCAGTTTGTTCCTACTTAAAGCTAATTGAACTGCCCCTCTTCTTTAGAGCCACACTGGCTGAATTTAGCTAACTTGCCCCAGACTGGGATCCACCCTTCTGGTCTGCATAGCTCAGCTAAGCCATCAGAGAAACCTTAAACTGAAAGTCACAAAAATTGTTATAATTACGTCTGCTATGTAACGTGCTTTGTTTATATTTTGCTTAATAAAGCCTTATATTAAAATTGTGGGAGGAAAAATTACAAAACTATGCTTACTTTTAATGTAATATAATGTTACGCTTACTTTTTGGTCAAAGAAAGACTTGCATTTATATAGCGCCTTTCATGATCAAACGCCCCAAAGTACTTTACAGCCAATGAAGTAATTTTTTAAGTGTAGTCACTGTTCTAATGGAGGAAACGCAGCAGCCAATTTGCACACAGCAAGCTCCCACAAACAGCAATGTGATAATGACCAGATAATCTCTTTTTTAGTGGAAGATGTTGATTGAGGGATAAATATTGGCCAGGACACCGCGGAGAACTCCCCTGCTCTTCTTCGAAATAGTGCCATTGGATCTTTTACGTCCAGCTGAGAGGGCAGACAGGACTTCGGTTTAACATCTCATCTGAAAGACGGCACCTCCAACAGTGCAGCACTCCCTCAGCACTGCACTGGAGTGTCAGCCTAAATTTTTGTGCTTAAGGGACTTGAACCCACAACCTTCTGACTAAGAAGCAAGGATGCTACCCACTGAGCCACGGCTGACACTGGTGACAATGCTGGTGGAACACATCAATTTGATTTCTTGATATACTATTATGTCAAATAATACAGGCATTTAACCAAGTAACGTTGATTTTTATTGCACTCCAAATTAAATTTTATTCATTTTGTGCATTTATTTTGTCCTCATACTGCAGCTCCGCGATGGGAATTCGGGGGGGGTTGGGTAATGTCTGAGAAGCGCAGCTCCGCGCTGGGGACACGGAGAGGGCGAGGGAGGGGGCCTTGTGGTGCAGCTCCGCGCTGGGGACACGGAGAAGGAAGGAGCATGGGTGGGTGTCCTGGACACGGAGCTCCGCGGTAGGGAGCCAGAGGGAGGCACGCGAGGGTCTTGGAAGCGCAGCTCTCGGGGTGGGGGTGTCTCGGTGAGGGGAGGACGAGCCGTCTCTATGGAAACGGCCGAGGCCGCCGAGAGGGAGGCCTGGCCTTGGAATTGGGGCTCTGAGGCCTGAGTGGGTCCTGGGGAACCGCGAAGGGAGGGCGGACCGTCTCCATGGAAACGCCCGCGGGGAAGCGGGACGCTGAGGCCTGAGGAAGGGGGGGGGGGGGGGGGGGGGGGGGGGGGGGGGGGGGGGGGGGGGGGG